>JAODUE010004947.1:0-10313 GCA_027564755.1 Amblyopsis hoosieri | reverse complement strand
ACACATAGCTTTGTCGAAAATAACACCCAAATTCCTTAAATTCCCTGAAACAGTGGCCGATAGAAATCCCAAAGCTTATCTAATCTTTGGGGTTATATCGTCAGGGGCAAAGATCTTTATCTCAGATGTGTCAGAGTTTAATTGCAAAACATTGTCAGCCATCCATGTCTTAATGGAGGCTAGGCAATTCTGCAGAACTGACAATTTGTCAATCTTGTTAGTCATTAGGAACCTTACCAGCAAATAGACAGTGCAAATAAACACTGTAAATGTTTTGTATACTGTAGCCTGGCTCTGCCTGACTATTTCTCTCAGATCAATTTTCGCTGAGATTATAGTCTGGAAACCCTGTTTGCATTAGCATCTTCACAGCCACCCCTGCTGGCGGACCAATCAGGGCGGGTCAAAGCGCTTTTCGAAATGGTGGTAGAACTACAAGAGGCGATCAAAAGAATTGTAGCAACGCCGGTTATTAAACGCCATCCAATAGTTTCAATATTAACCAGATGTCTAACCAGATGTCTAAGCCCAGTAGGAGGCAATGACCTTAGTCACAAAGTAAATATTGGGTCTGGTTACACCAGGCCAAGTATAATGCACAAGCAAACCATTTGTGAACACCCTTACTGCAGCTATTAAAGCTAGATTTGAGTTGACCCCCACAGCGTGTGTCTGGTCCCAGCAGCGTTCACGTGTATCTGTCACCTGTATCTGAAGCGGGAGCCCATGCGTATGAAGCTGGCGCGAGCAGCATTCTTCTCCACAGGACCCCGGAGTCTGAAGAAGGCATGGTGCTCCACGGCACACTTCCACAGGTGTTTACAGGCCTTGGGGTGGTCCATCCTGAAGACGAACGTGTGCTCCTGCTCCTTACCCTACACACAAAAAAAAAAAAAAAAAAAGTATTTGCCAGATGGGCAGTGCACAGTTGAGATGCTTTTTTAATACTTGCCTGGCTACAGTATCTGAGTGGGAGGATAGGACAGAGGTGAAAAATCTAGAAATCATCAGACATAGGTGCCAAATCTCACTTGTTTTAGCTAAATTAGATTTCAACATTAGTATAGCCCTTAACAAATAGAAAGTAAGCAAGCGTGTATGTGTGATTTTTATCCACTGTCTCCATGCAAGCTTAGTTTACAAATTAACATTTAAGTGGTTCTACATGACTTTGTGCCACTAGATGGCTGCACGATTCCGGATAAATAGATTATCTCACCCCCAATTTTATTACGATTAATCGTGCAGCCCTATAGTACAGCACCGGCATCTCAGAACAATGCTTTGTGACACACGGCCACACACACACAAAACCAAAAGAAGAGCTCCAATTACAACACACTAAGGGAGTGTGAAGTAATTATCTGCTTAGGATCCAATTACGCCACTTTATCATTACATAGAAAATAGTTGTTGCGGCTATATTCTTGCTTAAAATAGCACCTTCAAATTAAAAAAAAGTTTTTTCAGGTTACCATGGAAGCAGGCAAAACCACAGTACCCTTTCCACCCCTCGTGGGAATGCAAGATTAACCTTCTGGCACATGTTGGGATTCTATTGACTTCTGTTGCCGAGCCCTCACAGGCTAGTTCCTACATACTCTATATAGGGGGAAGGGTCAATTTTTCATTGATTGGCTCCTAACCTCTGATTGTTATAACTAGATACAGACCTCCGAAACTAACTGACATGTTTATAACAGAATTGTCCTCACTTTAATTTTATTTGTGCCAAGTGTCCCAATGTATTGCTTGTGGGTGGTTTTAATATTCATGTTGACAGAACAGGTAGCTGTCCATTCGCTGCAGATTTCATGTTGTTACTTGATGACATGGATTTCATCCAGAATATGAATTCCCCAGCTCACAAGAAAGGCCACATTATTGATCTAGTCTGCTCCACTGGTGTTTCTCATGACAATGTTACTGAGGGACACCTCCCCATATCTGCCCACAAACCAATATTATTCTAAATATCTGCCCCCCTCCCAAAACAACGACGTAACCGCACCATCAAATTTATAAACATAAAAAAATATACATTTTATTGAAATCATGAACGTGATTGAAATCTACCCCTGTCCCGTTTCTGTTCCCCCTGGAACTCACCACTCTCTACAATGACTGCCTTTCCTCCTCTCTGGATACCCTCGCTCCCCTCAAAACCCGCTCAGTCTCCTTTACCCACACTGCCCCTGGTACACCCGAGCTACGGCAGCTACAGGTTGCTGAATGGCGTCTTGAGTGTCTTTACAAGAGGACTGGACAAGAATCTCATTCACAAGCTTACATGGACCACCTCTCAAAATTGGTCTAACTAGTCGGCACCATAAATACTAGTTGGTTAAACTTATTTAAAAATTATTTTTATTTAAGTAGTGGCTCAGTCAGTCTCTCCAGCCTCAAGCATGCACACACAAAACAATCTGTTGACGCTGCGAGTGGAGTTGGTAGCGCTTGATTTAACATGTGTTCCTGGTTCTTAGTAGCAAGGGAGCGGGGACAACTCTAAAAGCGGTAAACTTTGATGTTGCCACTTGCTGGCGACTGTTGAAACTTATCCGAAAGAAACAAATATCAAACAAATCTGGATTTAAATGAGGATAGAGGGAAAGCTAAAACGTGATCTCTACCCACTGACACAAAACAGCCGATCGACAAGTGCAGGTAGGGAGAGAGACCTGCAACCTGTGCACACGCTGACAGTGTTGAGCCTGATCGAGATCAATTTGGACTGTTTTCTGGGTGTTTTGGTATTTTCAGACTAATCGACGAGTCTAAATTGTAACTTTCATTTAACAGACAGGGAAATTAGTCGCTAGGAACATCCCTAGTACGCACACAGAACACATGCGTTCCTACGATAGCATCATTTCCATTCCAAGTGGTTACCCATCACTATCAGTGAAGAGCAGACCGCTGTTCCTTCAATGGGACTTTATGACTTCTAATGTGACTATGGGGTGAGCCCGTCTCAGCTCCTTGTTCGCAACACAGAGCAGAGCACAGCACACCGTGTGAGCACACGTCTGTCCTGTAGGTGGCCTGCATACTGTAGTTACCGTATACGCTTACAGAAAGATGGCCTGCAGTCCAACAGTACTCACAGTACAGCATGTATCCAACTACCGTACTACTGGAGGAACTACCCATAATGCCCATCTTTTGTGCGTGTATTTCTTCATTACGTATCCTATTAGAACACGCTCAATCTAAAGCCATGTACAGCAGACTCCTGTACTGTATGTAAGAACGCAGCAGCACATAATCTTTTTCATGCCAAATGTGGGTGGTGTGTGTGTGTGTGTGTGTGGGAGAATGACGCATGCCTCAGATGCCAGAGTGAGCTGGCTACTTTATTAACTTGGCGCACACAGAAACCTCCTGGATGGCTAAACACAAAAGGCACACACACACACGCCATTCATGCTGGTGGACAGAGCAAAGTATCAGACATAACCAAAAGTTTTGGACCCTTGGAGAAAAAGTACAGTAACACGACAGTCAGACATACTGCACTAGCATAATCTATATTTTTAGTGCATGTGTGTTGTTTACACACAAAAACATCCACCTCTAGACTGTAGGCACAATACTCTCAATCTGCCCAGTTTCAATTTAATTTGGAAACAAAGCCCTTCTATTTGAACAAAGCTCTTATTATTTATTATTCAACACACCTACTGTATGGATAAGTACTGACTGAAACTATGTAGGAAGAAGGCAGCAAAGGCAAACCATGTTTCAACTGTCTTATCAGAGCTTCTGTTACACTGTCACTAAAATCATTGCATCTGAAGCGATGGTGAGGATGAGCAAGACTACAGACACAAACAGGCTACTGTGTTACAACGCGGTGTTATAATAACAGTATGTTCTGAGGCCAAGGCTGAACTTAATGACTAATGTGTGCTCTGACTCGCAATGGAATAGCAGATAATTGCATTCCCTCTTTATTGTTTAACCACCAATGAGGTTATGTGGACAACATGTCCCAGCGGAGGGAAACAAAACATGGTTAACCTAAGTATGTTTAGATTCTGTTGTGTGCGGAGTTTTACCTGATCATCATCCTCAACTACCACAAGCGTTAGCTTGCTCTTCTTGAAGTCCAGGCGAGTTATCTTCGGCCTGGAACAGGGTGAAGGAGTACAAAACACAAGTACATTTAAAACAGAAAACAACTAAACCACACTGTCTAACAAATGCATGTGCGAGACATCAAATTAAGACACAGAAAAAGCAAAACGCAGATGCTCTGGATTGGTTCAATAAACACATTCTGCTATGGCAACAGGGACATTTATAATGTTCCAATACGGACATTTATAAATAAAGGTATGAAGGAACATACCAGAAGAAGAGTCCTATCTTTCTTTCTCCCTCAAACACCAACACCCCTGTGGGGGTCAGACCCAGGCTGTACTCATTACCATCCCTGCCCTTGAAGACAGACAGACACAAACAGAAATGGGAGGGGAGATGGTTTGAGATAAATGTGTGGCAGTGAGTTCACATATTTTCCCTCCACATTCCTTACACTTCCTGTATTCAATTAAAAACAATTGAATACATCCTGTTTAACCTAGATGCAATATTTGCAAAAACTAATGTCGATACTCATCCTAGACTGTTTAAAAGTAAATACAACAAAACCATTTTGGAACCTGCAGCTGTGTACAAATACTATACATAATACTGTACATACACTGTGTGTGTGCCATGTTACCTTGACCATGTGCATGTCCACTCCATACATCTCCAGCCACTTGGCCTTGTTTAGATAGTTAATCTCTGCCTGGGAAGGCATATGACCTCTGCAGTCAGAAACACACAGAAAAAAAAATTAAAAAAAATATTATCGATCTCACCCACAATCATTAAATTGGACACAAACACCATGGTTTCCATGTTCAAGAAATAAATCTTAAAACACACAATATGTTTTCCATGAGTCGGGCCAAACACAGTATTGGTACAGACTCATGGAAAACACATTTTGCACTGTGCTATTCAAAGCTTACAAAAAGGCTGAACAGTTCAATCACTGTTTCCACAAGAGTAGAATACGTGTCTGACCATTACATTTACAGACAGAAGCAGTGTTTATGGCAAGCTGTTTTAACATTTATTCTCCAAGACTTACTAGTATCTATTTATTAGATACTAGTATCTAATCGAATAGTTACTAGTATCTAATCGAATAGTTACTAATATCTATTTATTAGATACTAGTATCTAATCGAATAGTAACTAGTATCTAATCGAATAGTTACTAGTATCTATTTATTAGATACTAGTAATTAATCAAATAGTTACTAGTATCTATTTATTAGATACTAGTATCTAATCGAATTATGGCAAGCCGTTTTGACATTTATTCTCCAAGACTTACTAGTATCCATTTATTAGATACTAGTATCTATTATTTCGATACTAGTATCTATTCCATTAGTTACTAGTATCTAATCGAATAGTTACTAGTATCTATTATTTTGATACTAGTATCTATTCCATTAGTTACTAGTATCTAATCAAATAGTTACTAGTATCTAATCAAATAGTTACTAGTATCTATTCTTTAGATACTAGTATCTATTCGAATAGTTACTAGTATCTAATCGAGCTCTTCAGAGGCTGATCTGTCTCCTGGACTAGCAGACAGGTACAAGGAGGTGGCTTGATCAGAGTCTACATGTCCTGGTGGATTCAGCCCACAGGTCAAGTTCGTATTTACGGGGAAAGCTGACAACAGGCTTATGTAAACACCCTTCAACCAGTGAATCAGTCACATGCGCCCACACACAGGCACACAGGCCAACTGTAATCTACATGCACTGCTTGCACCTGCAGCCAAACGTCAAGTGATCATTTTGAAGCTGGGCAGCATGTGCAGCCAGTGAGGGCACATGCGGTGCTGATGTGGGCCATATAGTGCACTGGGGCCTGTGTTCTAGAGAGTCACCTGCACTCTTTCCATGTGTTGTACACGGCCAGCTCCATGTCCTCCGTCTGCTCTGGGATGAAGCGGAACTCTGACACCAGGTCCAGACCATGCTCTGCTGGGTCGCAGTCACCCAGCTCAGCTAAACGCACGCGCGCGCACACACACACACACACACACACATGCGCAAGCTAATTTTAGGTCATAACATCATAATATAAAACACACACACTAGACTGGGTTTGCCAAATAGAAAGCAATATCTAAAACAGAACACAGGTGATGATGATAAACCCATACATAAGACAAGCATTCCTACACCAACATTAGGAAGGAAAAGTTAGGGAAAGGCCATTCAAATGTCAAAATGCCAACCAATAATATGTAGACAACACTTCAAAAAAAAAAAAAGCAACAATATAAACTATACATCAGAGGGTGAACAAACTCAAGCTCAGCAACAAGCCTAAACAGTCAGCCTCTTAGCAGAACACCCCTCTCCTCAGCTCTTCGCATCGCAGCAATTTAGAGATAACCTTGTCTGAGCTGCAGGCCAATGGTTAATGGCAGTGGAATTCACTATCTGGACTGGAGGCCACAAAAGTTACCATGACAACACAAAAAAGAAGCCACACGTGGTTAGAATTAAGACAAGCTGAGAGAAAAAAAAGAATTTGACATCCCAAAGACGTAAAATTGTGGCAGCACTACAAGACAAGATTCTTGGAGCTGTTCCACATGAGAATCATCAGAATGGACAGGAAGTGAGATAAAGCTCGGGTCCTGTTACAGATTGCAGGGTGGGGCTGCATGAGAGAGGTTAATGGAGATTGAGCCGGTCCAGATGAATGTCAAAAAGCGTTGCGGCAGGAATAACGGAGGAAGATTCATAAAAACGATCCACGCCTTACATCTGAAAATAACTACGCTGTTCATTTTACTTGAGCTCTACCTTAATTCACTTAAATTTGAATGGAAGGAGAAGACATTATAGATAATATGAGGGTGTAAGAGATGAAAGCAGGAGAAACACAGAAAAAGGGGGAAGGATTAGTGGGCCTTTGCAATGGACTAAGCACTAATGAGCTGGCATTCACCTCACATACACTCACTGTGTGTTCAAACATATGCCACACAAGGGTCTCCAGACCCAAAACAAAACCCCCTCATATACCATTGTTCCTAATTACAAATTACAGCCTTTACACGCTGCCTCATATCAGCATGGACATTTGTTCAATGTAAAAGATACAGGCTATGATTTATGTCACAGAGCGCGTCAATGCAGGGAAAGGGGAAAGCCAAGTCATTTCCAGTCCACTGGTGCATTCCTACACATTGCTATGGGGACAGCACCATTCAGTCTTTGCAGGACCCCAGTTTGTCACAGAGCTCTTGTGGCCAAGTCAAGAAGGTCACAAGAACTCTTATGAGAATGCATTAATCACATAATGTTGTCAGTCAGCAATTCTGTCTTTGATTTAACATTAGGTTTCCTACTGTTGCTTAGTTAGTGGATTCATGAATGAATGCAGACTGAATCCATTACATACAAAATGAAAACAAAAGCCAGCACACAGTAAAAAACAGTCAGGTGGAAAGTCTACAATGTGTCCCGTCTCTTGAGAAGCACTGCTGTTCGAGGTGCAAGAGCTGCTGTACCATACTTAACAACGCTTACCCTGTAACGAGAAGGCGGCCAGCTCCACTGCCGTCTCAAGCGGACACTCTAACCTGAAGACACAGCAACAGTCAGCACTAACATCATGTATGCAGCTAAAACAACAAAACATGTCTTGAAATGCCTGCTGTGGCTCTTCAGTTATGTTATCTATCTCAACGCCAAAAAATACACACAGAAATCCCAAAACCTGAATTTCAAGCATGCACACACAGGTTAATACCTATATTTTAGATAAAGACAACATAAGAAATATTATTTGAATAATAAATCAAATACATTTTTAATGAATTATGGTAATAAAGAAAGTATGCCTTGAATGATTAGAGGAACCACACTTAACACCAATATTCTAGGGCTCCCTACAGGTTATCACAAAGCATTATTCAAGCGCACCCTACAAGTTATCACAAACATGTGTATTACTGTAGTACTAGTGCTAATCCATTAACTGCCTACTGTTAATAATGATACACCTGTCATAGACACAGTACTCGCACTGTTTATTGCTATGAAAGATGTAACTGGAAATGCTTTATCAAACGATGATGCATTTGTTAATACAGAGCTTATTAGGATGACAAAGAGAAAATCAATATAGTATATGGCATTTGAAAAAGGAACAATCAGTGATAGAGTGTTAGCATCCCCAGAAACCCTAATGCATGTCTCTTCTCACTGTTTGAAACAGTGTGCAAGAGTGTGTGTGCTGTGGGTCTAGCGGGAGAAACAGATCAGTGCGAATTCCTCAGCACCAGGTGTGGGAAAACATTTTCGTAACGCTGGTTTCAACCACAAAGATAATTACAGATAATGCCAAGGCTGTGATTGACTATGATTATTAAGAGTAACTGGCTGCACCCTAAATTGTGTTAATAGAGATGTACACTAAATAAATCATTCTGCACTGTCCCAAGAGGCACATCAATGCTAATAGTAATGACGACCAAATTCCTGTTTTCATAAATCTCAGGGTTTTAATGGTCTGAAAATGACTCATGTCCAATAAAAATATCCCCAGGACCTGTCTGGTTTCCAACAGTACTCTTCACCTACTTGTGTCATCAAATGCATGTGTTAACGTTAATGCCCTCCCCCCTGCCTCTCAGCAGCCCTGTGACAATGTTTTAGCACTTTTCAAAGTTGTGCAATGGGTGGAGTCAGGCTCACATTTAATAATATGGCCTGCTTGTTTGGACACTGTGTCTTTAATGTGTTTTTATGGTGAATAACCAGACCTTTATAAAAAAGGACAGTTACATACTTGCCACTAAGGATGTCTTGCTTTAGCTGTAATACAAACAGGTATCTGGGGAAATAACTTGCAACATTAGAAAATGTATAAAAAAATTACCATTCAACAGCATCAATAAAATCACTATTTGTACTTTAAAATGCATGTGTTATGACTGCAGATTCCACTGTCTTTTAGATATAAAAAGTGAAAGACAGAACAGGCTCTCTGCATTTTAGATGAGCGTGTGTGTGCGTGCACATACCTGGTGAGCTCCTCGTGGAGGTTGTTTGGTTCAGATGAGTAGAACTTTACCCTCATGTGGAGGCAGTATGGTGGGCCAACTAACACACAGAAAAGAGTTACTGTATGGAAGTGCAGTACAACAGAAACACAGGAACACAGCTGAGACGAACACAGACAATAAGGTAAGCTGAAAAAGAAACATGTTTGGAAGACATACAGATTGTACACATGCTTATCTAAAGTACAAACTAAACCAGTAAACAGTAACTGTTCTTCATCTCGTCGTGGACAGAACATACAGTAATGAGATGATGCTAATGGTGACGAGCGTACACTTACTTTTAACTTGCTTTTTAATGCTTTTCGTAACATCAAGCCAATGCTAAAGCAAAAGGAGAAAATACAAATACAGTCAAGCAATATAACTAATGCTATTGCTAATAATGATTATCATGTCAGGCACAAGTCATTGTTAAAAATTGTCTTACAGTCAAATCAAATTCAATCGGTCATATTCTTCATATTCAATCAAATTACATTTTTTGTGATGGGTGAACTATTTATAACTAGTAATGTATCAAATTATCAAAACAAGTACATAAAATGACTAGAGCAAAAGGTGTTTAGCACAGTCATCTACAGTCTACTAGTCAAGAGAAGTGCCCCCTCCCCATCTACCCCCCTCCCCCATTGTTTTCGGCTTCCCCCTGCCCCACATTTTTTTTAACCCTTGCCCTAATGTCCCCCCCCCCCCCCCCATCTCTCTCTCTCCCTCCTTCCGTCTGGTCTCCTCCATGTTGTGGTTGGTTGTTGTGTGTGCGTGTGTGTGTGTGTGTGTGTGTGTATCAGTACTGCAATATTAATGCTCTATTGATGGACTGTGGGCCCCAAGTGCCGGGCAGAGGAGGGAGAGAGGAGAGGAGAGGAGCCCCCCCCCCCACACACACACACACATGCACCTCCAACTCCTTCCAGCTGGGCCAACGCAGCTAAATTATTCATCATGCATCCTGCCTGTCCTGTCTGCTGCAGGAAGGGACATGCATGCTTCCCCTATGTCATCTGGGCACGTGTGTTAGTGTGTGTGTGTGTGTGTGTGTGTGTGTGTGCATGATACAGGACATTAGAGGCTGGCTTATTGACTCTCACCTGGCCGTGAGGTCCCATCATGGGGTTGCTAGGATTGTGTGGGGGGGGCTGTGCGTGGG
>JAODUE010004946.1:0-10314 GCA_027564755.1 Amblyopsis hoosieri | reverse complement strand
CACATTTTAATTTCCACACCAAGAAATGTGTTAGGCTACCGGAACACAGACCGGCCGAAATGTTTTGAAAAACCGTCTGGTTGCCGATCGCGGGTTTTGGAGCAAAACCGGCCAGTTCCGATTGGTGTCTGGTCAATCGGTGCATCTCTAATATTCAACACATTCGAAACCCGCAAACCATTCTACATAATCACTCCATGAAGTACATGATCATATATGAGCCATCAGTATTTCCAATTCTCCTACAGTATTCGAAGATCGCTTGTGCGAGCCCTCTGGCACGTTTTTCAATGATTTGCTCCAACACATTGATGATCTGCCTCGTCAGCCAAAAGCAGGCAAAAGCATCCACTGCACGGATAAAGCGGGGGTTCCACATTCGGGGCATCAACTCATCAATATAGGGGAAATTATATTCAGGGGGGTAATATAGACAAGGATGCTCCCTCTGACTACAGCAGTTATATAGTTTCTTCGCTGGGTGGTGATCAGATCCTGCAGGAAGAATGCCACAATCTGCTTCTGCTGTTATGAAGGAGTTGGTGAGAAGCCCATCGTGTATATCCTCGCTGGAAAGCGTTGCGGCGGGCAGTCCTCCCTGATTAGCAGCTTCTTCAGGAGGGTCCGACGACCCAGAATTAAACAGTGGAGGCGATGACGTTGATGTCGATAGCCCAAATATCTGAGAAAATAGTGGCGTATCATTCTCTATGTACGCAATCTCAAACAAGTCCATTGTCGAGTCGTAAGGAGTTGTGAATGGAGCCCCCTCTGCCTTATATCCCTTAGGGGCGGGGTGTAGGCGCGGCTAGAGAACTTATGGTGTGTTTAGAGATCTTGGAATAAGGCATGTGCACAATACTCCTCCATGTGGAACTCTGTTGAAACAGGAATCGCATACGCTCAGCCTTTCTCCCTGTGAACTCTAAGCCATACCTCTTCAGACACTTTCAGCAGTGGAACATAGTCGTCACAACCTGTATACACCCCGATAGCGTTTAATACACCTCTATAGCATTTAAGCCGATAACGGACCGGACCTCTAACTTAACAGACACCTTTCCAGCTATGATACATTGTGGCTTTGGTACTCCATTCTTTTAAATGCACTACGGTCTGATTTAGCACGGATATAGCCTGGATTCTTGTAATGTCAGACATCTTCCAACCTTCTATGACAGATACACGCTGTGTTTAAGGCAAGCTTTATAGTCTAACATCCCTCCCCTCTGATGGATGAACCCCTCCCTATCCGGATATCTCTGACGCCCCCACACACCACTGTTATCACAGATAGCCAGAAAACATAAAAACGATATCTTTAGTTTTAAAGATAAAATGGCTAGCATCATGTTAACACACTCGCTAACAAGAAAAATTATATGTATGTTGGCCATTTTAAAGAAAAAAAATATTTTTTATAATCCTTTAATTACTTTCTAATTAATAGATAGGCCACATGTCAGTTTGATGGAAAGTGCCTTGTTATATTATTTATGTAATTATTATTGTAATATTGTATTATTGTAATTATATGTATTATTAATCAAAAAATATGTATTACAAATTACATTTGTAAAAGTTGTCAATCGTAACCGGAATAATGTAGTAACTGGTCACAATCTACCTTATAGCTAACTGTACTACCGGTACGGGTAGTCTACTGTATGTATTCTCCCCTCAGTTGTCCGTCCAAAACAAAATAGGCGTTTGCTGCCTGAATAGTTTCACATCACCTTAAGTCTGATAGGCTTCGCGGCAATATCTCAATATTTCACCGTGTGAATGAAACAATCTAAAATTAAAGTGACTATTGTCTTTATCTGAACAGTAGGATTCAAGGACCCGTAAAGCCAAGTATTTCTAGTTGTATTTGGCATTAACAATGTCAATATGATACGGATAAGTGCTGGGGCTTTCAACATGGACTTACCATGTGGCACGTTCTCCAAAAAATAAAAATAAAATAAAATGTGAGGACTATAAGGTTATAGGGTATCTGTGTAAACCAATTTACTGAAAATGTACTCATACGTGACTTTTGAACCGCAGTGTGAACCGAACCGTGAATTTAGTGTACCATTACACCCCTACCCTCTTTGAGGATATGGCCACCTAAGTAGTATTCAGCAAAATATACAAGTAAAGAAACAGATGTTGATCGCCAGTACACAAACCATAAGTAAAGTTTAATATTGCAGGTGATTTAGTTTATCAAATGTAGTTTTTGATACAGTAAATGGTAGGCTACCATAGCATAAACATGACTCGAGTTTGCAGAACAGGCACATTATCAAGAATGATGCACTGTGCACATCAATAATTGGTGTCAGGATTTGCGGCCGGTCCAGCAGTGGAGAGTGCCAGGCCGCGGATTCAGCACCAGACAGCTCCGACACCACGTCATCGGCCACCTAATTGCCTCACTTCTGTTTCCTGGGTGGAGGTTTAAGAGGCTTTCTGTCCCAGCTCCTATTGCCAGTTTGTTGCCTTCGTTCACGTTGCACGTACCAGCGATTCTCTACTTCAACTACTTCCCGACACCTCATCTACCCGGCAGTCCCACCTGCCCTTTGATGATAGTCTTCGCAGTCCCGTCTGCTTCGCTGATTCATTGCCGCAGGCCTATCTGCCACTGTACTCGGCCCCGCCGTCCCTCCAGCATCCCTACTCCTCGACGCCTCATCTACCCGGTAGTTCCGCCTGCCTTTGATGATCGTCTCCACAGTCCTGTCTGCTTCCCTGATTCATCGCCGCAGGTCTGTCTACCATGCTACTCGTCCCCGCCATCCCTCTGGCCTCTCTACTCCTTGACGCTTCCCGCCTGCCTCTCTTCTTACCCGGCAGTATCATCTTTTGCCTCTACCAACCCGCCAGCCGGCGCTATGACACACCTGCTCTGTTTTATGTACATCTCACACTAGACCTGTTCTTAATTAAACCAGCTTTTATATATCTACTGTCTACTGAGTCTACTTCCCGTGCTTGGGTCCCCCTCTCCCGGGCCGTACCCTGACAATTAGATTAATGTAGGCTATTGTTTAGTAACAGTAAACGGATTAGAAATAGGCTTCTTAAATAATGTGTTGATTTACTTCACTTCACTACAAATATTGCTCATTGAAAAAGACACACTCGCGGGCGCACAATTGTATCCCTGCCAGGAACCGATTTCCATTTTTGGTACTGCGAGTAATAATGCTTTTATCTGGATCAGTGATAGTAGGGGTGGGTTCAAAAAATATATTCTCCAATTAAAATCGATCTAAATTTGAATGAGCTGAGATCGATTCACAAAATTTATCTTTTAAGACCAAATATATTAAACATTTGCGTGCCTCCCCTTTAAGACCGTAGGACCGGTCCAACGTCTGTCTGCTTTTCCTTTAAAACAGAGTTTAACGTTGGATTATGTCCTTTTTCAAATTCAAGACACATGGATGCTGAAATGGTGAGGAAGGCTAAACGCATTATGCATTTTTAGCATCTGTGTGGACTGCATAAACTTTTTCTTTACTAAAGCTTAGTAATGGCTGGTGATCTGCAGGAGGAAAATATGATGCTGCAGCCGACTGCCGCGTAGGTTACATCTTTACTTTGAGGATGAAAACAACGATGCAGACCAGATTACGAGAATGCACGTATTAATGCGTTCTATTGCCACCAAAACACTAGAAATACAATCTCTTATTAAAATGAGCTCATGTCATAGTGTTTACAAAAATGCACTACTTTAGCTTACAGATGTGCCATTTTAAAATGCCCGATATTTCCGTTGGGTTGCGGTAGAAAATCCTGCAGGTACTCTCTTCGTGACGCAACACGGCAAACTCTATAATGTCCGGCAATTCTGAACTCATCCACCAGGTGGCGCAAAGAAACATTATAGATTAGTAGGCTGTAGGCTGCACTGTACATTTATCGACTGTCTCTTGTATTAATAATTGGGTTAATTTTGAGCAACGATTAACAAAGGTTTGTGGTTTATAATGGTCTGCCTTTTTCCTTTTAATGCAGCCAGCTGTGTGCTCTGGCAGTATAATGTGTTATAGGCTATTTTTACAGTGGTTGTAGCCCTATTCCCTGCAAGGATACATTTATTTTTTATTCTTGTTTTGCATGTTATATCAACGAAAAGATATTCTAATCATTATTTTATTTTATAACAAACATTTTATTTGTTGAGCACTGGATTAATCAAGTGCAACATAAGGAATGCAGGTGGCTGGCTCCATTTCAGTGTCATGTACTGTAGCCTATTCCTGTAGGTATACCTATACGGTATATTTTTTCAGTGTGTCCAGTCCACCGACACATTTAACCACATAGAAGGGAACGTTCTGAGGACCTCGTATATGATTTTCTATAAGTTCTATAAAGGTGACGAATGTCCCGAAACTAGTATTACAAATAAAATGCTGATATGTTTTTAAAGTTGGGTGTGTGTATACTTGCATACAATATATATATAATGTGCACGTAGTTCCAGGTTCCGTTGTTTACGTTCATTGTGGTGGCTTGATTTGTACACGTTGATTACGTCACCGATCTCGAACCTTTGCAGAGAAAGTGCGAAGATATCTAAGCTCGTTGTTGCTGGTTAATGGGGGAAGACTCGTGGCGCGATCGTGTTTTTTGTGTGTGCGTAAATGACGATGATGAATACAAAATATATTAAGAGGTTGTGTTTATGGGCGATCAGGAAGAGATAATTATTTGAGTTGATGTGTAAATTAGTTTGTGTAAATTAGTGCTTTGTGTGGGTTGCTGTACAATGCAAAATCACTTGTGTACTGAGCTAAGTGCCTAGCCACCTTTTTGCTAGTCCCGTGCCTTCGATATAAGACTCTTAACTGTTTATTGCCGACTGGTAAGTGTGTATTCTAAATGGTGTGTGCTAGAGTAGCACATCTATCGTGGTGTGTATATAAATATGCTTAAACTCACTACATTTGTAGTTAATATATAGATAATGTTGATGGACCATGTCTGCAGGGTATTATACTGTAGAATCTGTGTTAACATGAATGTAGTATATATTTGTGTGCTTAATGCAGACTACATTGTATGGTTGTGTGACATAGGGTTGGGAATTGTAGCCTATTTAAATCTGTTTATTTGTTTGTTGCTGGACCACACACACACACTCAATGTACACACTGCATGGTTACACCTACTGGGACAATAACTATTAATAGAATCCAAAATTGAACATGCATCCTGGCTTGAAGTGGTGTTCTAGCCGACACTCAGAAGGGGAGCGTGGTAAAAAATCCAGAACCAGCGTTAAGTTAATTTGCATAGTGGTCTCCATTACAATTGTCATGTTAGGACAATTGCATACATTTGAATAGGCTGATATTTCAATAGTAGATAATGGCAGGCCTATTAGCACTATGTGGTAAATGAATTAGTGTTCACAGTAATAAAAGGCATCAGAAGTATTGGGGGCTTTGAACATCGTGATCTCCATCCATGAAGACAGTGGCTGATTGCTGATACTAGATTTAAATGAGAAACTGAAACCATCAAGTAGCTAAATCCTGCTGTTTTCCGATTTCTCCCATTATTGTTAATGACACAATGTTGGATGTATGGATGTTATAAAAGTTGACTCTGATGTTATAGTCAGCTCAGAGCTATGTGGGTCAGCTGTCTGACAGACCTGCCCATGGCCGTGGCAAACTCGCTTCTGGCGAAAGGTTTATTCTGAAATAAATAAATACAGTCCTTCGTAAAAGGAAATTTTTTTAATAAAAACCTATTTTTATTAATTACATTTATTTATTTCATAGGAATTATTTATTTATATGTTTAAAAGTATAGTTAGTCATTATGGATAAAGCTTGCTGAACCATCAAAACAAAAACAGCTCTTTGTTCAATGCAATGTTTGGGGCGCTCACACATTTTTCCATGCAATGCATGGAAAAATGCATTGCAAAGGCTGGGATATTGTTGTGTGCAGTATATGAAAGATTCATTCGGTATGGAAAATTGAAATCGGTAGACCGCCCAGAAATAGCATTACATGTGGAAACCAGGAAAAACATCTAGAAGTGGAAAAAAATAAGCAGTATTACAGATTTCAGCTAACCTGGAAGTCTTTAAAAGAGACTCTCCACTGATTGGCCGGGTCTTTTGATGAGCGTGGGTCAAGGGCAGGCCAATGGAAGCTGGTGACTGACTGACAGCGGAAGGAGTATTCCACAGGAGCATATATGTTACGGCTTCCATTAAAGATAGCCTTGGTTCCATCGTACTCCAGCTCCACAACATCCAAAGTGAACCAGCGCCTTGCAGAGATCTTGTAGTGACGCTGGCTCATTGCAAAGCTATATATTCAATAAAGACAGTTGGATGTTGGCAGGTGTACATCAAGGAGAATTCTGGGATAGGCCTATTTTAGTTAGTAGGGGGTATTGCATGTCTTCATTTAAATTATATACAATAAAATAAATAAAAATCAGACCATAAACTAGGTATTTTTGTGAGTGTGGGCAATGCTGTGCTCACTTACATCAGTTTGAAGGTGCGATGACCAAGAACACCTTCATAGTTCAGAACTAGCCTGATGGGAGCAAAACAAGGAATGGAACAAGGAATTAGAGTATAATTCATTTTCTAATTACTAACCCAAATTCCAAAAAATTGGGGACAGTTGCGTTTACCACTGTACAACATCATACAGTATTTCCTTTACTTACACTTAATAAATATGTGGTTACAGATGATACCCTTTTGTGAAGTAGAATTGAAGTAAAAAACAGCAGTAATGTTCAAGCAGTCCCAGTGCAAGGATGAAGTGACTGAGAGGTCGGTTAAAATTTGCGAGGGGACCATTTTTATATGCCTATATTAAACAGTAGGTTATAATACTGCTATTCCTCATTTTTGTCCTGCGGGAGGTAATAGTGGTAGTTTGGATTATCCTAGATGTTAACTCAACCAGTGCCAGCGTTCAGGGGCAACTGAAAAGTGGAGACGTGAATTTATAACCCCGGAAAAGGGCAGTGAGGTCAATTAATAGCCATGGAGAGCAAGACAATGGATTGCAGGTTATCAGAGCTGCCGTAGTTTTGATTCAATATTGGGATGGGAGATACTACAATGGGGGTATGGGGGTCCTTCCCCAGGAGATTTTGAGCATCAAACATTTAATTTCTTGTTATAGTTAGTTAGTTATTTTGTGGGGGAATGATACTCAGATACATTATATAGCCTGACTTTGATTTAGTCACAGGTTTCCTTTTCACAAATTACGGAATTAATCAGCCAATTGAGAGCCCATAATCCATTGATAGGCAGACTAATCCAGAATTTTCCCTGAAACACCAAGTGAGGTAACTACTGTCAAATCATTCAGTATAACTTAATCTGAGTTTTAAATTTGGTTATATAAATTATATAACCATAATATAATCACACTGTTTAGTAGCCTATGAGTTAGTTAGGTTGCAGACAATAAAACATGCCTTAAATGCAGACGGCATAACACCAAAGTTACCAAAGAAGTCCTACTAGGGCGTTTGTGCCGGTGCCGTGGTTCGTGCGTCAATCCCAGAAGAGAAAATAAATCTATAGGTAAATAATTTTGATAAACGTGTTTTACTGTAGCCTATATTATGCCCAGTACAGTATATGCACTTGAAGACCTAAACAAGGATGGTCTATATAAATGCACCCATTTACAATTAAATAAAGTTTGTGTATGGGGACGCAAATACTTGCGCCACCGCCACCCAAACCACAATTTCCACTTCAAACGGGTGTCTTCAGCGCCAACACATTTAACAAGCGTGTGTTTAATAAGGTAGTGTGTTGTAGTCACATTTTAAATTAGTGTGTAAACAATTAGATTCACAAGGTAAACACAAATTGTGTTGTAGTGTTTCCAATATAGTACAGGGTGAATGGAATTTACAAATCAGTCAATTTGTTTTTATTAGAATTTCCCTACTTTTTGTAAAATATAAAATCGTCTTAATAGACGTCCTGTTCCCTATTCAACATGGTGACCACTCTGAGTTTCTTATATTAGCTACATCAATGCTAGAGTTTTGATTTACTCAGACACATTCAGATAACTCTGATTACTACCATTACCTGGCCTGGGTTTGGTCACAGCTTGACCCATGTAGTTTAGGGCTCACACCATCTCCAAAGGTTGTAGGGGTGAGATCATGACTCTCCCAGTGGCCACCTCGCAGGATGCTCACTGACAGGTTTGTCGCCCATAGAAGTATACAGCTGTTGTCCCCTTCCTGGAAAAGATGGATTGGTGAGGTGGAGAGAATATATTGCAAGAGGCTGTAAATTACATAATTGCCAGGCTCACTGAACTAGCATGTTCAGTGGGCCTGGCAATTCTGTAATTTGGAGAAAAGACTAGCACAGATGCAGTGAATTTAAGTTTGTGTATCACTGTAGTGATGCATCTCTGTATGACCTAGAACAACACATTAAAACATTTAAGCCAACAAAACAATTTCCCTCTTTATTATTATTCTTTTATACACACTATCATTCTTTCTACAAATGCCATTTTAAAATGCCAGATATTTTCGGTTCAGTAGAAAATCCTGCACATTCTCTCATCACGCTACACGTGAGTCACACTATCATGTCAAGCTGATTCTGAACTCATCCACCAGGTATTAGACTTTTGCATTTGTTTAAAGGTGCTCTTTGTAGTTTTGGCCAGCGATCTAATTCAAACTATACACTCCAAGCAGTTAGGGGGCAGCACATTTGGGGGCAGCACCCCTATTGTAAGTAGAAGTAAATGCAATCACGCCATGGATCACGCCCCTCATCCTCATAGCTCCATCTTCCCAATCAGAGCTTCTGCTCCCCCTCCCCTCAACACATTGCATCACCTCTTACAATTATTAGAGCTGACTCAACCGAAAAAAAATGCAGCGTTATCGATAATTTTTGTAGTTTGAAGAATGACATCAACGAGTTTCTCTGCATCCAGTGATCATGTAAATTACCAATTTAAGATTTGCTTAGTTTTGGATTATTTTAACAACACAGGGTCAATGGTGACAACCATAACACAAACTTTCTTTGAGGAGCATCTCAAACCCAAGACTAGTCAGCAGCTGAAATTCTGCAACTGGCTTCAGCTGAAAGCAGCCAATGGATTGGAAATCCCCTACTTGGGATATGTTGAGTTTGATGTTGAAGTCCTGGGAAAGATTCTCCCAAAGATGGGCATCTTAGTGGTGAAAGACCCCCCAGACCCTGCTTCTAGATGGCTGAAATAAATCAGTGCCTGGCCTGCTTGGAATGAATGTCATTAGTGGCTGCTATCATGAACTTTTTAGGCAGCATGGTAATCATCTGTTTGATTTCCCCCTAGTTCAGCAGGCCAGTAAGGAGTGGGCACGTGCATTATCAGAATGCCAAAAACTGGAATGGCTCTGCCATTCGCATACCAGCAGGCTCCTTACAGTTCGTCCCAGCCACATGCAATCAAGGTCCCGGACCAGCTTTGGCTGAAGTACTGCTGGAGCCTCTGCCCAATGGAAAGGGCCATCCAGGGGGAGAGTTAATATCCCTATTGTCAATGTAGGAGAAGAGGATCAGTGGCTGAAACCTCAAACGTCTTTGGGGATCCTGCATTTGATTGATGTGCAGTCTCCCTACCAGTCCATAAGCATCAAAGAGCAATTCGAAGACCAGGGCAGAATTGCATTTGTCCAGTCTACGACAGCGGGACCCGCAACCTCCTCAACCTTCCTTAATCTGGACAAGTTGAAATGGCCTGATCTGTCCCCTCAGGAGGCACAAGCAGCCAGGACCCTACTGGAGAAACATCAAGAGGCGTTCAGTCTTCATGAAGGAGATTTAGGATGTACCAACCTCATTCATCATGAGATCCCTTTATTGGACGAAACCCCGGTACGCCAACGGTATCGCAGGCTTCCCCCGTCCCAGTTTTCACTGGTGAAAGCTCATATACAAGAACTGCTTGAGCGAGATATAGTGAGGGTGAGTTGTAGTCCCTACTCCTCACCCATTGTTGTTGTACAGAAAGAAGATGGGGACATGCAAATTTGTGTGGATTACCGACCACTCAACGCCAAAACCAGAAAGGATGCATACCCCTGCCACGTATCGAAGAATCCTTGGATGCCCTCACCGGTGCAAAATGATTCTCAACTCTTGACCTGGCATGTGGATACAATCAGGTACCAATGGCAGAGGAAGATAAGGAGAAGACTGCATTCTGCACACCATTTGGCCTTTTTGAATTCAACAGAATGCCATTCGGCCTTTGCAATGCACCAAGCACCTTCCAACGCCT
>JAODUE010004945.1:0-10315 GCA_027564755.1 Amblyopsis hoosieri | reverse complement strand
GAAACCCACTGTTCTGTGTAGAGTATCTTTGATTGCCTGACCAGTATGGAGGCTTCTAAAGTCCACAACCTATGAGCTATAACACATATTAATGTATGAACTTGTACAGTTGCCTGTGTGTTTTGCATTCTTTGCATTTGGGGAGCACTCATGCATTGTCATTTTATCGATCTATAGGGATCAATAAAGTACCCACTGTATCTACATTATGCTTTCTTTTTCCCTATACAGAAAATTGGGCAAGCCAAGTGTCCTATAAAGAAGACACGACTTAAGTGTATTGACATTTCAATTTCTATGTTCAATATCCAATTAGGTGAAATGTAAATAAATGCAAATGTAGTGTCAACTATGATAAATGTAGCTGGCTTACGGGACTTGAGTGTCCCTTATACTGTGGTTCTTTAAAGGACTCTCTGTCCCTCAGGCTTTAGAGCTGTCCTCATCTGTATGTACATTTAGGGAAGAAATACATACAAACAGGGAACAAAACATATGAACACACCAGGGAATATTACCTGCTGAGACAGCAGACACAGCAGAAGCCTCCCATTAGCATCAATAGCCCACTTTTTAAGTTTCAACCTGACACTCTGATGAAACACTAAGGCAAGATTCTGTGTTGGTATAGCCTGGCGTCACAGAAGAAGAAAGAAAAGCACACATTATACTGAATGTTTCTTAAACATCTTATATGCATACATTGTGTGATAAGGCATACGTTAGAGACACTATATATATATACTGTATATATGTGTGTGTGTGTGTGTGTGTGTGTGTGTGTGTGTAAAGTGCTTTCTTCCCAAATAAAAATAATACAATTACTGTATTACAACTATGATAAATCATCAAATGTTATAAAATGTCTACAGCATGTAGGAATCCTATTAGTTATTCAACTTTACTGTCTCCAGACAGTTGCCATGTCAGTGCAATTAACAATAGCAGTAGTAACTATATATTTTAAGGAGATATTTTCAAAATAATTGGCTGAAAATAATAGTTATCAATGTACCGGTATGCACATTCAGCTGTATTTGTCAAACACACAGTGACAGAATCCACAGTAACTGCAGTTGACTAACAATGACTTTGGGTTCCTCTGGAAAAATACTAATAATAAAATAAGAAATCATCAACATATGTGCAAAAGTGTCTGCAGTGAGGAAAATAACATTCAAAATGAAATACAGCCTTGAACTTGCAAACCTAATTAAACCGAAACACGAGTTATGTTGACTCCGTATTACTTTATTGTGCTTATTATTACACATAAAAACTCTCAAAATCTTGCTAATTAGAGGTCAGCGTTGCCTACAATCGATCGTAAAACACTTGACATTAGCTTAGCTTCACATCTAGCCAGCGCTACGTGAGAGGCTATAACAGTCCTGGCCTCGGTGTGTAGCTGTGTGAGTGTGTGTCTATTAATAGGCCTGGCTGAGACTCACGATGTTCAGCTGTAACAAGACTCTGTCTGCCAAGTCACGTCTCTTCCCCGCCCTTCTACTGTCCCACCGGCTGCCGGGCAGCAACACTTTGCTCTACGCCTGTCGGACAGAGAGACAGACAGGCAGACAGGCAGACAGACAGCTTCTGGTTTCCACGGTCACACCGCTCGGGGGTTCCTGAATCTCCATGGAGCCGCTGTGCGCTCCAACCAGGGAGAATGGGGTGATGGTGGAGAAGGCGCGTGAGAGGGAGCAAGCCGGGGTGGAGGACGAGGAGGGGGAGGGAGGCTGGTCGGAGGAGGGGTTCGACGACGAAGAGACGGACGGGGATTCGGAGCCGGAGCACCCCCCCGCGGAGGCCGTCCGCAGGAAGGTGTCGTTTGCGGATGCCTTCGGCCTCGACCTGGTGTCCGTGGTGGAGTTCGACAGCGTTGACGTCGCCCTGGGGTCAGAGGTCGGCGGCGAGCACCCGGAGAAAGACGCCCTCCTCCATCACTCGGAAGAGTTCTACTTCCTCTCTCAGTTTGCGGTCCCGTCCACCTTGGACGAGCTGGAGCAGAGGCTCCGGGAGCAGATGCTGGAGCTGGAGAGCGTCCAGCTCTTGCCAGGGACCTCCACGATCCGCGGGATCATTCGAGTGGTCAACCTCTGCTTCCGGAAGGCCGTTTACATCCGCATCACCCAGGACCGCTGGAGGAGCCACTTTGACCTGCTGGCAGAATACGTACCGGGGTCCAGCGATAGAAAAACAGACAGTTTTGCCTTTCAGTATCCCCTGGTTCCACCTCTGGAGAGGGAAGGCGTCAGAGTGGAGTTCTGCCTGCGGTACGAGACCTCAGTGGGCACCTTCTGGGCGAACAACCTGGGCCTGAACTATGTGCTGTTCTGTCACCAGAGAGCACCTGCCAAGGGGCTGGCTGCTGCAGACGAGCCCGAGGATTGGAGCTGCCGCAAGGGCAAGAGGAGCTGCCTCAAAGCCAACAGGTGAGGGAGCCGCTGTGGTTTGGCCTGCGTTGCTCAGAATTCGAGTGAGAGTTCACCGAGGAGGGATTTGATCGACCCCAAGCCCCGCTTCCTTTCACCCGTCCAACCTTAACAGGCTATAACAGAAAAACTAACAGTTGAAGGAGTTTCTGTCGGATTCCAATAAATGCTAAACTGTTATTGGAGGATAGGCGAAACGGGGCGGAGCTTGGGATCGGTCAATTGTTCCATCTCTTGACACAGGATGCTACACTCCTGCAAATGTCTTCCCAAGCTGTTAGAATTGTGATGGGTCCACTACACTTTAGGAAGCATTCGCTCAACATTGTCTTGACCTTGACCTTAGAATAAAACATAATTGAATGTTAAGTAATGCAAAATAAATTCATATTAGGATTCTGGGACATAATTGTGTTAATAAACATGTACATTTTAATGCTGTTTGTTTGCTGAACCAAAGGAGAGAGAATGTAGATGAAAAAAACTCTGAAGACTTCGACAAAACAACATCAGGTGTGGATTGCATGTGTCTGTGTGCATAATGTAGTGTGTGTGTGTGTGTGTGTGTGTGTGTGTGTGTGTGTGTGTGTGTGTGTGTGTGTGTGTGTGTATCTCTCTGTGTATCTGCAATGGCCCACATTTGCGTATGCACAGTATGCATGCATGATTCATGTAGCGATCGACCGTGTGAATCTGAATGCAAAGGCCTTTATTTTGCAGATGAAATCTCCATGCATAAAGCAGAGGAAGCTGACGTGGAGAAAAATGCCAGCACAGACTTGAGGTCTATATTGCACCACGAAGAGCACAACGCATTGGTAAGGTACTTTCCAGATGGACTTATCGGTTTAGAATGAATGAATCGTATTAAGAATGAGTCATATGCTGTTCACTGCTACTGGGGCAGAAATGTACGTGGTGTTACATTGTTTCCTGCTCCATGTGTGTATGCTAGTATGTAGCACCTCTCTAGCGGCAAGCAAGAATGCTAACCTGACACTTGAGAACACGACACAGTATATGTCATTCAAACCAGCCGTGTGATAAACCTATGGCACCAAGGCTACTGTGCAGGACAGATTAGTGGTGTAGCCTACTGTAAACACAAACTGCTAAAAGTGGCAAACTGGGTTAGAATTCTTGTTTTTTCTCCAGAATTTGTAGATGTTTATTCATTTTCAATTTCATTTTGATTAGCTTTGATGGAAGTCATTTGCAGAGATGTGGGAAAATAAAAACTATAATAAGGCCTACACATTAATGCATTAACTTTGGCAACCCTATTAACAAAATACTACAGTACCCAATTCCTCAACTTATTCAAATACCAATGCTAGCTTGACCTTTGACCTTATCTTGTTGATTGACAGGTGGCTAACCGACAAAGCCATCAAAAAGCAGAACTTCCGGCAAGTGTCCAAGACTACAAGCATGACATACCAAAACCCTGTTCAGCCCTGGCAGATTTCCAACATCATCATCATCAGTATACATCAGCTCAACAGGAAATCTCCCCCGAATCCTCCTGCCACCAGTCCAGGAAATGGGCTGACCGTCCACAGATTCTCACGTATCACCAAATTCCACTTCTTACTCTCGACTGGAGCAGTGAAAAGCCACAGCAATGGGGAACCACTGACAATAAATGCATAGAGAGGATCACAAATGCCTCCTCCATAGGTCTGGAGGAAAGCACGCACAACACACCGCCTGTACGCGACGTCTGGGAGGCTTTTCTCAACACCACGGAAGAGGGCACTGACGATAAAGCCTCTTCTGTGTGTGACACATGGCAGGCCTTCCTTAACGGCCCCGACTGTAAACTAAGCTCAGGCCTTCCAGAGTCGGAGTGGCTGCAGACAGCCGCCTCATTCTCCACTGTAAAGCACACCACATCCACCAGGCAACAGCACGTGCCTCTGGCAGCATTGGCCGAGCGGAGGCTAACAGGGGTGCACACTAGCAGTTCTCCCAGCGAGACCAGCCTAGCTCCCGAAAAGTCAGAGGGGAGCTCCGTAACTGAGACTCGCTTGGAATTCGGCCCCGCGAGAGGCGGCTCCGATGACAGACGGACTCAGAGGCGCGAGCACACCACATGGGGCGGAGAGAGAGAAGAGAAAATAATACGGGGAGGCGGGAGCGGAGGCCCTTTGAGTCCACGTATAGCTGACTTGGTAATAAGCTCTGGGGAGACGGGGACAACTGAGATGACAGCATTGCGAGGGTCTCTGAATGCCAGCGCTCTTGATAGGATCTCGCAGGCAGCAGGGCCGGACGAGTGTCTTTCTTGCGGCAGGGGAACAGAGGTTACAGGTAGCGCGCGCGAGCCGACAGGTGACGCGGTGGCATTTAGGGAGACAATCAGACGGCGGGCGGAGAACCAGGGGAGGTCTTTGTTATTCCCGTCTCGACATGAAGCCGAGGACGGGTTTGCGCCCGGACGTGTGGAAATAAAGTCCCGTTCAGAGGAGGAGATATTCAGGTCACAGCGAACACAGCAGACGCGGGCCTCCCAGAGGTATGCAGATGAGGAGAAACGTGGGGAATTCGGTCTGAACCGAAATAGTGGCGCTGCACTGGGGCAACGTGACACAGAT
The DNA here is from genome assembly GCA_027564755.1 of Amblyopsis hoosieri. NCBI lineage: Eukaryota > Metazoa > Chordata > Actinopteri > Percopsiformes > Amblyopsidae > Amblyopsis > Amblyopsis hoosieri. The sequence goes on along the minus strand of JAODUE010004945.1, from coordinate 5,283 downwards.
GAGACGGGACTTACCGTGTCACATGCAGATGAAATCCAACCCGACCAATTACAACAAGAAGAATTTAGGCAAGGTCAAATAAGGGTATGTGAAGATAAATGGGACTATTCCAATTTCAGCAGGACAAATAGAGAGGTGGGGGTTTCAGGTGAAGAGGCGGAGAGACAGAAGGGTACAGAAATTGAACGTAACCAAGCGAAAGAGGAGAAAACGCTGAATTCCTCCAACGCTGATATGTTGGTGTTTTCAAAAGCGCACGATAAAGAGTTAAAGCTCACTCCACCAGAGGAGGGCCAGACACTGGCACAAACCAGGAAGAACTATGAACTAGAATGCCATGCGACAGGCAAATATGTATTTATGTCAAGGCAAACCGTGGAAAGCATTAACCAAAGTCACTGTCAAATATTTCAGGAAAAGCAAGAGCCCTTTAGAAAAGTCAACACAGTCAAAATAAGCACACCGGCCCAAAGTCAGGGAGATACATATAGGGGAAAACAGACCGTAGAAACCCCAACAACTGACACGGTGTTGAAAAAATACCAAGAAGGGGAAAGAATACAGCCTGTACAACACAACCCAATCGCACCTGAGACAGGATTGAGGCGGGATGAGTCTCAAGAACACAGTCTGAAAGAGGATTTAGTTGGCGAGATTAGACCCCAAGAAGAAAATGGAAAGCTCTCAAAGAAGGACTCTTCAACAGAGCCTCAGCACTCACCTGATATATTGGACGAGACATTGAAAGATATGAGCCGGACAGACAAATATAAGCAGGAGAGCATCGGTGCGATGGAAATGGAAGACGCGGCAGAGGGGATAGGTGATGCGGAGGATACTCAGGCGGAGGGCAAGACATCTGAGCAAGAATTTAAAGAACAGGAAGTGTTGGTTGTAGGGGTTGAGGGCCCTCGACAAGGCGAATTAGAAAAATTGGCCCAGGGATCAAAATACCCCATTGCTGCAGATGACAGGGTGGCAACCGCTGGGAGAACGGAGACAGGTTTGGAGGACATATTCGCAGATGGAATTGCAGAGGATTTGGTTGAGGGGCATTTGAAGGAGGTGTTAAACTTGAACGACACCCTGAAAGAAGAGGGGAAAGCTGAAGAGAATAGTGGGGGGAAGCGTTTCAATCTACCAGATGTACATGGTGAAAAATTGCGGAAAAATTGTAAAACCATTCGCGCTCCTGTGAGTCTTAGTCAAGGCCAGGGACAAAGCTCGGTCACTGGTTGTGTCGAAGCCAATGCCGGGAATGTGTCATTGACTACCCTAGCGAAGACAGGACAGCCGGCAACTCCATATTCAATCGCAAGTCTCAAGCAGGCTGCCAGCAGGACAGATGAACATTACACAATCCCGAGCAGTGATATGGTGATTAAATCAGAGCAAACAATCTCTCGTAAGGCAGTTATGAGCATTATTTCTAGAGAGGAGAAAATCACCTGCCAGTCAAAAGAAAGATCGGTCTCCAGTCAGGAAATGTGTAGCCAATTAGACAGTTCTGGAGTTGGCCACAGAGAGAGCTTTGACCAATCAACAGTCCCGTGTCAAGAGAACTCAGAAGGTGATAATGGTCTTCTCGTGTGGCTTGGTGAGATGTGCTCCCTTGGTCATGTGACAAGAACCCTTGTATATGCCCTGCTAGTCTTCATAATCACCCTCTTCTACGATATCCCAGCGTGCTTTGCTTTCTATGCACTTTTATTGTGCTGGTTTTGTTGCCAGTGGAGAAGGCAGAGAATGACATTGACAAAGGACGTGGTTGGATAGAATGTTCCAGCAAAGAAGAAGGGGTGTTTGTTGTATGTGGTTGTGTTTTATTGGCTGTGTTTATTCTATGTAATTTTTCCTCACCTCGACAGATATGTTCTCTAATTTGGTTTGCTGGGGAGAGGTTCTTAGCTGACATGCCAGAGGAATTGTTGTCACAAGTCCATCTGGGGAGCCGTACATTGAAATGCTGTAGTGAATGGCTGTCCTTTCAAAAAAATTCTTGGCAGTTGATTGGATGAACCATCTGGTCGTTTTCGCTGTCGGCACCATGGTTGACACACATAAACGATGCCCGTATAGCTATAAACACGATGCTGATTGGAAAACCATGTCCGTATAGCTATAAACACGACGCTGATTAGAAAGTTCAGTTTCTACTCGGACATATTACACTCAGACATAACACATTGAGATTCAATGAGCGATTCAACTGCAGTGTTATTTATCTATTTACCTATTTATATATTTATATATTGCTGTATTTTGTAATTGTATCTTTTTGTAGGTTTATCTTGCAGTTGAAGTGTACTCCCTGTTGTGTTGGGATGTTTGTTGTTTTATGGGCCCAATATTATTTCACACAATGTACTGTACTAGCTTACAGTACGTAACAAACAATATTATTATTCCAGTGTATTCAAGCTACTTATGACATTTTCTTTTTTCTCAATAAAGTAAATGTATTGTAACTTTGATTTGGTCTCATAGGAAGATTTGAATTTGTTTTAAAATTGAGGACATTTTATGCTTTTCAAGCAATATTTTTTGTTATGACTCATACAGTAGAGTCAACTCTGGAAGTTATTTGTTTTGGGAATATTCTTTCCCATGAGGTAACTTATCACAGGCTAAACTAATAATTCTTAGATGCAATTTTATTGAAACTCAAACTCTGCACTGTCATAAGAAGTCCTATCTTATTGTGATCTAACTGTATGACATTGAAACTACATTTTATTGGGTTAGGAAAATACAACTATATGTAGCTACCAAAGGTTTATAGCATACATACATGATCAGTTAGCTCTGGTTACCTAGTGTTACTCACCAAACTTGCAGGGAAAAACTCAAGGTCAATCTAAGCAGCTATCAGATATCATCCTACCACAAGGAACAACCAAACCTCATCTCATAAGGATCATGTCATGCAGTTAACCTGTCTGCACTGTCTGCTTTAATATACTGTAAGCTTGTGCCACTGAGACAATCAGAAACAGTGGTATGACTGGAACCGCTAGCCAATAAGCTTTAATGACTATAAACTCTATTTGACTGTACTCTACTATATGTCTGTGTAATTAGAAAAGATCATGTGTCCTTGTTGGAGGCTGCTCATAAACTGGGTGTATATTTTCAGAGGCCATATAATCTTTCAGTGTCCCTCTCTCACATTAGCAAATAACTCATAGACCCTCACATGACCTCCCCTCTCATCACTGTTGTTATACCGTCAGCAGATAGTGGCATATTTATTTTAGAAAATGTTAACAAAAATGTAGCGTTTTCTAACTCACACTAACTCCAGCAGTAACTCAAGATAGCAAAATGATCTTGAGTTACTGCCGCACTATGTCAGATGCAGACTATACGGATTAATATCCTTAGTTGAAACCAAGCAAGCGTTCAGCATTCCACATCCTCAAATGACCTCCCAGGGAGGTGGAACATGTGAATCCCGGTGCCTACGTGACACGCAACATAGTGCTATTCCTGTACTTATAGTAGGGTTTATACAGTATACGTCCCTCAGCTGTTGGACATTCAGCATGACAGATGTTTCAATTTTATATTGATATGATTCTATAATATTAGTAGGCTATAGGTAATATTATTTATTTGCCATTTTAATTTTAATAGTAATAGTAGCAGTGGCAGCAGCATGATCGCTAGCAAATGTAGGTTTAAACTTTTGAAGAGACATAGTATGTCCTGTACTGTACAAAACCGTCACTCCATTGTTCAGCCATTTATGTGCATGTGCGTGTGTGTGTGTGTGCGCCCGCGTTTTTTAAGTAATTTAGGTTATTTTTGTTTGTTTGTTTGTTTGTTTGTTTGTAGGAAGAAAGATACAAGTAGTGTCTACCTTGCGAACAAATTGTAATAATGCAAATCACGTGCGACTGCGCTGCAGATCAGACGAAGTTACTGCAGCCTGTCTGGGGTATGCTGACCTTTTGTAAGATGGCACCCTTCCCATGCTGGGACCTTCAGCATGTACGGTGTACGGGTGGAGCGTTGAGTGGGGCAGGAGCTAAAACCCCACCAAACATGAGCTATAATTGGCCTATCATGTGAAAGTTATATATAACAAACAAATTAAAGCAGCAAGTAGATTTTTATACACTAGGTCTAGATATTTTAACAAAAATCATTTCATATATATATAATAGTAATCTCATTGAAGTGATTTTTAAAAACTTTTTTAAGCGTTACTCGGGAAGATTAGTACATTAGTCATTCATTGTGTGACCTCCAATTAATTATATTGCCGCCAAATGTAAGCAATATACTTTATATCCAGCAGATGGCAATGACGCTCTATTGTCATATTCACATTCACATTGCTCTATCCAACGTGGTTTTCCATCTGAATGGAAATCACGATCTTACACGTTGTAACGTCATGGAAATTCTGTAAACTTTTGACGTTAATGTCAAAACACACGCACCATGCAGGCCTTTGGGGAACGCTTAAAACCATTTACACAACCATAAACGAGATAAAATGTTGCATGCATAAGTAGGATAATTCACCACCAACAGAAAATTCCCTCTTTTTATTGTATCACTGTCACTTATAATGCATATATTGAACACCTAAAACAAAACAACTCTCTCACACCACTCATTCTGACACTTATAGGCTCCAAAGGTAAAACAAGAATGATTATAAATTCCTCTGACACATATAGGCTCCATGTTTATAAAAACATGACAAAGATGATAGACCTTGAGTCCCTGAAGCTCTTGTTGTTCACCTCAACCCAACTGCTCTATTCCCTCCCTTCACCTATTCTTTTGTCAAATATCACTCTTTACCCTTCTTAAACAAATTTATCTTTAGGTCTACGTTTTTCCATTGTCATTCCTGCACACCTATAAAGCCACCCTTTCTCTTTTGCCTTTCAGCTGTGCCTTGACATTCACAGACGTCCTTCAGCTCTACATCAGAGAGACAGCCAGACATTCTGCTGTTGCCACTTGGCATTTGGTGACTCTGTGTGTGTGTGTGTGTGTGTGTGTGCGCGTGTGTGTGTGTGCGTGTGTGTGTGTGCATCAGGATTACACTCATTGGTCAACTGCCGACTTACTGCTTGATGTGTCATATGAGAAGAAAGCAGTCGCTTGCTAACCTGACATGCCAGATTAATTGTCGTCACAAGTCCATCTGGGGAGCCGTACATTGAAACTGTTTGTGAATGGCTGCACTTTCAAAAAAATACTTGGCAGTTGATTGGATGAACCATCTGGTCGTTTTCCCTGTCGGCACACCTAAACCACGCC
>JAODUE010004944.1:0-10315 GCA_027564755.1 Amblyopsis hoosieri | reverse complement strand
CACATTGTGAGTGTATAGATTATAGAACACATTGAGTGTATAGATTGTAGAACACATTGAGTGTATAGATGGTAGAACACATTGAGTGTATAGATGGTAGAACACATTGTGAGTGTATAGATTATAGAACACATTGAGTGTATAGATTGTAGAACACATTGAGTGTATAGATGGTAGAACACATTGAGTGTACAGATGGTAGAACACATTGAGTGTATAGATGGTAGAACCACATTGTGAGTAATGTTAACATGGAAGGTTTGTTCCTGGAAAGTATCCTGGAAAGAAAGTGAACCATAAAATCCTGTCATCTTGGTATCAACACCTAGCGACTGTGGTTGTGGTGGAAACTGGCTCTAAAGTCAATATAGTCATCAACACACAGCATTGTGACACAACACAAGCACACACAACAACACAAGCACACGCCTTCACTAGAGGCATTCAGCTAAATCAGGGCTATTCAACTCCGGTCCTGGAGGGCCGCACCCTGCATGTTTAAGATCTCTCCCTGCTCCAACACGCCTGATTCAAGGTCGTTTGAAGCCTGATAACTACCCATTCATTTGAATCAGGCTGTTGGAGCAGGGAGAGATCTAAAACATGCAGTGTGCCCTCCAGGACGGGAGTTGAATAGCCCTGCTCTACATGTTCCATGTTGATCCACCAATATATTGAAACGTATTTCTATTAGTGCGTTCTGGAGCTAGCGGTGATAGCCTCGTTAGCACTGTGTCGGCTCTAACCCTAACCCGGATGGACTCACGCCTGTGACATAACACTGTTTCCTCATACATCTGTAAAGTCAGTTTGTCTCATTTGACTGACCTGAAGACAGCAGCCAGTGGACAACACTGAAGATTAAAGAGGTTTTGGGGTAAGCACAGTTTAGGACAGTTTTCCCTTCTTTATTTTCTGTTTTTCCTTTTCCTCTGTTGTTTCCATTCCATTATTCTCACTGTCCGTCTGTGTGTGTGTGTGTGTGTGTGTGTGTGTGTGTGTGCTTGGTGAACCCATCTGTGCTGTCTCTGATGTGTCCGTGTGTCCGACAGGAGGTGTGTTCACGTCTTGTGCTGCTCTCTCTGTGCTCCACTTGTGGTGTTGTGCAGGGATGCTAACTCTGCAGGGATGCTAACTGTGCAGGGATGCTAACTGTGCAAGGATGCTAACTGTGCAGGATGCTAACTGTGCAGAGATGCTAACTGGCCCAGACAGCTAACAGCTACTCAGTGGTCACTTTATGTTCAAAGCAGATTAGGCCGTCTTGAGGTTAAATGCCATGACACTCCCAGCCAATCATGTGCTTTCCTGACCGCTGTTAGTTCCGCCCAATGAAAAGTGGTCAGACCACCACTGGCCTGTGGCGAGGGGCGGGGCTATACTGTTGCTGGCTGGGATTGGCTGACTCTCCTTAACGCCCCGCCTCCCTGTCTGTGATTGGTGTGTTCCAGCTGGAGGAAGACAGGCCCCCCCCCCCGCGGGCCAACCAGCTGCGGCGGCTGGCCTCCTACGTCTTCTCCTCCTCCACGCTGGAAACGGAGCTGTACCCCTCCCCCGGCTCCCCGGGCTCCCCGGGCAGCTTCATCCAGCGCAGCCGCTCTGCTGAGAGCAGCCCCGCCCACCTGGGGGGCAGAGCCCGCCGCCGCCCGCCCCAGGCCCCGCCCCCCAGCCCCCCCGGCACCCCCGGGCCCCCCGGGAGCCCGCGGAGCCGCAACGTCCTGAACACCTCGCGGTGCCAGATCCAACACATCCTGGCCCGGCTCATGAGCAAGAACCACACCTAGCGCACACACACACACACACGCACACACACACACACACACAAACATTATAGTCACACACGCACACGCACGCATGTATAATGTGTGTACACACACACACACAAACATTATAGTCACACACACACACGTGCACGTGTGTATAATGTGTGTAGACACACACACTCACACAAACATTATAGTCACACACACGCACGCGTGTATAAGGTGTGTACACACGCAGACACACACACACACACATTATAGTCACACACACAAATGTAGCTCTCTACAGTGTTTTCATGCAATAAACTCTTCACGGTGAATGTTGCACACACCCGGTGCTGGTGACAATGTATTGCGTGGTCGTCATGGAGACGGTCACGTTTTTGCGCAAATACTCTTCCCGATTGCATCATCACTGACATCATGCCCGCTGAGCACTGCTGCTTGTTGTGACATCATCATTACAGCCAACACTGTCTGTGTTGATGTAAGGAAGGATTTGACTGTAATATCTGTCTGACGTGGGTGGAGTCTGTCTGATGTGGGTGGAGTCTGTCTGACGTGGGTGGAGTCTGTCTGATGTGGGTGGAGTCTGTCTGATGTGGGTGGAGTCTGTCTGACGTGGGTGGAGTCTGTCTGATGTGGGTGGAGTCTGTCTGACGTGGGTGGAGTCTATCTGGCATGTGGGTGGAGCTTGTGATGCACTTTACCAGCGGGGCTCAGCTACATTGTATGTATGCAAAACGATGCAATAAACAAAATGTGACCTTGAAGGCATCATGTGAACTGGCAGCAGTGTTGCACATTGCTCTGCAGAATGACACAGGCCAGCTGCTTTTTGCATCTTCATACTAGAGACTTTAACTATGCTCAGCTCTGCCCTCTGCTGGGGGTACAGTTTAGTTGTGTTTAAAGTTCATCACGTATATTCCTTTTGTATTTTGCTCAGAACTTGCGATGATTGTTAGTGAGGACATGTGATGGAGCTCTGGTCACTAGGCTGTAAAGGGCTACAATAACTAAATATGCACCAGATACTGTATGGGTTCATGATGGCTGTGATCGTTTGAAGACAACCACTTCAGAGAATGTATGATGTGGACTAGCTGCTATTCAGAACTTTATTTTGCAAACGTATTTATATCTTGAACATGATTGTCTCTGCTACACATTGTGTCTTCTGACAGAACAGAGTGCTTTTGTAACACGGGGATGTTTCGAGAGGTTTGCATATTGAACCAAGCGACTGTTGACTGCATGAGACCAGTAGGAGAGTGTAACTCTGCTGTAACTAAATCACCTGTACAACTCTGTGATGTTGTAAATATTCCACTGTAAAGACGACACTCACGGTCCACTAACAGATCTGATGACAGATAAAAATGATATTAAACCAAATTATTATTAAATTACAATGTTTTGACATCATAGTAATAGGTATAATAGTATTTGCTATTCATTATTCAGACAATGTGTCCCTTAAAAAGGAATAGTTGACATTGGAGAAAACTCGTTTTAATATTAAGTATGTAGTAGTCATGGTACTGAACGTACGTACAGTGTTAACATTGCAAAACTTAATAGAATTAATGGTTATTACTGTAGAAAATATATTCTACACAAAAAATATATATAATCAACTAAGGTTTATACTGGAAGAACAGGGTATTAATATTATGGTCTGGGAGGTGATTTGATGTTTCCTTAACGTTTCCTGACATTTGCAATAAATGGTTTCAATAAAGGGAATCTGACAGTTGGTTGGTCCGTGAGTGTCTGTAGAAGAAACGTAGGCTTTTTTTCTACCACAGTACAACTGTACAATACTGCTTGTATCATTTACAGTCCAGCATGTATTTTAACTCTTTTGTAAAGCCCCAGCAGCGGTGTACATATATACAGATATGTGGAGCGGCTGGGTCGTGCCTCGCAGCGCCACGCTATCGCCACGTTACCGTGGCGTTAGCGTGGCGATGGCGTGTGCAGACGGACCACGCTGTGTGCCTTTTGTAACTTAATGTAATGTAGACAATCTGGAAGAGCTTGTGTTCAACCAAAACATCATTAAATGGTTTTTCCCTGGAGCCTTTGTGAGCGTCTTATTAAAACACACAGGGGCACGCCGGGTAGCGTTGCCACGGGTGACGGTGTCTCCGTGTCTGTCCAGGTGGCGTGCAGCGCAGACCAGATGCCCGAGGTCTTCCACTTCCTGCCGCAGCTGCAGGCCTGCAGGGCAGACTTCCTGTCCGTGGCCCTGACAGGAAGTCTGCCCCAGAGGCGGAGCTTCCCCGCCCCGCCCCCCCCAGAGGCAGCGCCCCCTCCGGAGGCACCGCCTTCCCGGGGGGATGAGGTGAGCGGCTCGCCCAGCGAGGACAGCCCCAGCGAGCGGAGCCAGGCACCCTCCACACTGAGGGAGCCACAGGAGGACGCCTCCAAGACGCTGGTGCTCTTCTCTCCCGGGGACACGCACAGGTCCCCCGCCGATGCACCCCCGGGCCTGGAAACGCCACTTGGCCCGCAGCAGGGGGAGGGGCCTGAGCCCCCACCCAGGCCGCTGGCGCCCGCATCGCCCCCCTTCACCCGCGTGGAGCGCACATTCGTGCACATCGCCGAGACGTCCCACCTCAACGTCATGACCTCGGGACGCCCGTCCGCACCGCCGGCCCAGGCAGCACAGGCGTCGCCCACGGCGACTGTTCCCAGGATCCGCAGCCGCATCCCAGTGCTTGTCTCGGAGGAGGACTCTGGCTCGGAGCCCCCGGCCCCCCGGCCGCTGGTGCTGGCCCGGGCGCTCGCCCGCAGGCGGCTGCATTCCGGCACGTCGTCCTCGTTGTCGTCCGAGGACACACCCCTTTCTGATGACAGTGCCGCTAGGAGGAGCAGGATCCCACGACCTCTGACCCCGGCCAAGCTGAGCCCGCTGTCTCTGCCCACTAGCACTAGCGTGCTAGCCACTAGCAGGTGTGGGTCCATGTCAGTGTGTCTCTACTAGCATGCTAGCCACTAGCAGGGGTGGGTACATGACTGTGTGTCTCTACTAGCATGCTAGCTACTAGCAGGTGTGGGTCCATGTCAGTGTGTCTCTGCTAGCATGCTAGCCACTAGCAGGGGTGGGTACATGTCAGTGTGTCTCTACTAGCATGCTAGCTACTAGCAGGTGTGGGTACATGACTGTGTGTCTCTACTAGCATGCTAGCTACTAGCAGGGGTGGGTACATGTCAGTGTGTCTCTACTAGCATGCTAGCTACTAGCAGCTGTGGGTACATGTCAGTGTGTCTCTACTAGCATGCTAGCCACTAGCAGCTGTGGGTACATGGCCATGTGTCTCTACTAGCATGCTAGTGTGTCTCTACTAGCATGCTAGTGTGTCTCTGCTAGCATGCTAGCCACTAGCAGGTGTGGGTCCATGTCAGTGTGTCTCTACTAGCATGCTAGCTACTAGCAGGGGTGGGTGCATGTCAGTGTTCAAAATGTCCACTTGTTCACTAATTCCCTAAATAGTGTTCACTAAATGGAACACTGACACTTATCCACTACTATTTACACTACTACATGCGCCACGTCAGCCATAAACATGTCAGTGTTTTTGTGTCCCTGCTAGCATGCTAACCAATAGCAGGCGCGGCATCATGTCTGTATCTCCGCTAGCATGCTAACCACTAGCATGCTATACTAAGTCAACAGTGTCACTGTGCTCCAATGTTACATACCATAATAGTTCTTTTGTCAACAGGAAACAGCAGCCCGCTCCCTCCAGGCCCACTTCCTGTTCCCGCCCCTCCGCGAGCCCCCGCATGCCGCTGCGCGTCATCTTCCACCGCAGCCTTAGCTCCGCCCCCTCCCGGACAGCTAGCCCCTCCCCCCAGCGAGCAGCCTCTGGCCGCTTGTCCCTCTCTGTCCGCCAGAACGCCCCCCCAGCCCCACCCAGGACTACAACTCCAAGGACTACAACTCCAAGAACTACAACACCCAGGACTACAACACCCAGGACTACAACTGCCAGGACCACAACCCCCATTCAGCGCAGTGTGTCACAAGACGGCCCACCCAGTAGAACCAGAAACAAAGCACCCATGCCCCCTAAGGGCCCGACAGGGAACAGCAGATAATATATTACAATTAACTAGTTATTATCTAGTTAATAATCATAGTTAACATCATACTGCTAATATATCGTTATGCTAATGCTATAATATATTACAATACATTATGAGCATAGAGATGATCTCTCTCACGGGCTTCCAGACCTGCATGTGTCACGCTTTGTAAACATGTATGACGTGCAGAGGTCGGTTGGTTGAATGGCAGGCATGTGTTAACCCCCACCTCATAATATGAGTTGTAATAGAATAATTCTGTTTACCCCCACCTCATAATATGAGTTGTATATAATATGTCAATGTCAATGTCAATTTTATTTATATAGCACATTTTTAAAACAACCGTGGTTGACCAAAGTGCTGAACAAAGTAAAAACTATAGAATAATTCTGTTTACCCCCACCTCATAATATGAGTTGTATAATAGAATAATTCTGTGTATTTTCTATTTGAAATTGGTTGTGTTCCCGCCTGTTTCTTCATGCATGAATACATGGTTACCATGGAGACAGAGATACAAAGTAAAGTCTTGGTCTTGTGGAAGCTGTCTTGTCTCATTTTTACACCAGATTCATTCATCTCCATAGCAACAATTTTATGTAATTTACAATAGATATGTAATTCCTCTGATGGAGTGGTTGTGCATTAGAAACCACAGCCTTATTAAACAATGTCTACCATAATCTGTCCGTCCATAACTAATGTAATATCTCTTCTCAGGTAATGAGAAACATCTGGGAGGGAACTTGGGACAGGGAACTCATGGCTGAGATTAAGCACTGACCACTACATTCAAATAATATGCTCCATAAAATATATTGAGCATAAAACATTATGAGGCCCATTAGATTTGAGATATGCTTCCCCTTCTTCTCGACTAACATAAAGCTAGAGTGAATATGGGAGAATATAAGAGAAAATAATAAATACATAAATAAATAAATAAATGAGCGTCGGGTCTCCGCCTTCCCTTTTTACCGTCACAATGGAATGATGACACATCAGGCATGCGCCTGAGCCCTAATCTCACGGATTTACAGGGAGCGCGCCTCGAAGTCCGTAACGCTCTCTGCCGACACTGCCGCTATATGCACACTCCAGCCCAGTAGATGGCAACAATGCACCTTAACATTTGTTGTCAGCCTCCTTAAATTATAGTGAAATAAGAATAAGGTTTGGATCGCAGACGTCAAGCATGGCCGTTCAGGCAGAGCTGGTTTGTTTGGATCCGTTTCCAGCGCAGTTCAGTCCGCTGAACGTGCTGGTGCCTGAGGTCCACTTCCGGGACGTGCTGCGCATCCAGGCTCATACGGCGGCGCTCCTCTTCACGCCCGAAAACACCAGTTATACACGAAAAGAGGTGGTTTTACTGTGTGCGCTCCCGTGGCCAGCGGAGTTCCCGGCGGCGGACGGAGAAGCTCTCGACAACACCGTCCGCCTCTGGAGCAGCAGCTTGTTCTTGCGGCTACACCGCCTGCCGCCGCGCTCTGCCGGGACGGCCCAGGTCCTGACCCCGCCCACCCTGACCAAAGTGGTAGTGGGAGCGCGCACCCCGCGGAGCTTCAGGTGGGGCAGCTCGGACCTGTTCACCAGCGCTCTTCAGGCCGCGGTGTCGCGCCCGGAGGGCGTGCTTGTGCGGAGCGGAGACCCGTTGCTGCTGATGCCCCCGTGCCCCGCCCGGGAAGAGCACGAGTTGGAGGTGCTGTCGTGCAGCCCGGCGGAGCAGGGCAGGATCAGCGCAGACACCGCCGTCGTAGTGACGCGTTGGACGCCCCCGTCGGGCAGAAGCCCCCCCTTTGACCCGCTGACGTCACTAATCGCTTCGGATTTCGCTCATTTCACCGATAGCCTCGCCGGAAGTTCCCTTCTGTGCAACCGGAAGCTGCTGGGTTCGGGGTTCACTGGGTTTCTGGAGGCGCTGGAGTGCCTGGTGGATGTGTGCGTGGTTCCGACCGAGGAGCTGGTCGGGGCGGTTGTGGACCGGGACGCGGACAGCTGTGTGTGTGTGAGCTGGGCGGGCCTGCTGCGCCTCGGGCTGTTCAGCCAGGAGTGGGTGATGCTGTGCGGGCCCAATCCCGCCCACAGCAGACCCGCCTTGGTGCTGCCGCTGGACGCTCCGCCCAGGCCACACATGGAGATCTGCGTCTCCACCAGCCTCTGGTTCAACCTGACTGGAGCTGAACCCATCCCAGTGGACAGCGCCCCTCTGAGGATAAAGGTCCTACAAACTCAAGCCTACTTGTTTATTTGATTGATTGATTGTATTGCAGGTGTCTCTCTGTCTGCCAGGCTTTAACAGGTGTCTCTCTTTGCAGAGGTGGCCTCAGTCCGATTTCGGTCTCTCTGTGAGTTCCTGTCGCTTTTCTTCACCTAAATTTGCCTGCGAGCTTCACCTCCAACCTGTTATAACTCAGTTCAGCCAGCAGGGGGCAGACCAGCTGCTATCCAACCACTTCACTGTTCCACGGTAAACTAACCCAGAGGGAGCCAGTAGGACCCCATTTGAATGCAGCTCAGCAATGCTGTTCTGTTTCACCAGTCTCAATACTGTGACGATACACAGGTGAATTACTGTGCATCACGGGTTAGTGTTAGTTATTAGAGTCTAACCCTAACTCAGTCATGCTGATAGAAATCTTAGAAAGAAATCATACTTTATTAATCCCCCTTAGGAGAAATTCATTCTCTGCATTTAACTCATCCCCGAAGGGAGCAGTGGGCAGCCACTCGGGCGGTGCCCGGGGACCGACTCCAGATTGATGCCAGTGTCTGGTCAACAGCACTGACTGGAGGGTGAACCTGACATGTTTTTGATAGTGGGGGAAACCGGAGCACCCAGAGGAAACCCACGCAGACACGGGGCAAACTCCAGACAGAAAGGCCGGGTCGGCTGGGGTTCAAACCCTGGACCTTCTTGCTGTGAAGCCACAGTGCTATCCACTGGGCCGCCGTGTAGATATCGCAGGACAACTTTTCACCGTGACGAGGAATATCGTCATGTTGTAATCTTGCAAGATATCGTGGCACACTATCTCATCACACCCCTACTCAATACACAATATGAGAGAGTGACCAGTTCCTACATCTGTCGGAGCAACTCTTCGTCAGATGGACTGAAGTAGTCTGACCCCAGCATAATGCCAGGTTAAATGCCACTGGTAATACTGCTGTAGTACCGTAGGAGTGGCAGGGTATTTGGCGGGAGGGGTGTATTTATAAAACCAAAGACCCATTTTTGCTGCCAGAAAAACAAGGAAATCCCACAGGAAATCCTTTTACCCTCATTATCTTAATGATCATTACAGTTGTAGTCTTGGTTAAGCACGACATATAAAAAGTTTATTTCCAGCAAATCTAATACTAACTAATTATAATATCTAACTATACCAGGATTGTCAAATGGAGACAGTCTGCATGTACAGGACATTGTTCTAAAGATCCCTAATACCAAAGCACTCTGGCCTATGGGCTTGCAGAGGTGAGCGTCAGGCTGCGTCGTAGGCTACAGCGTAGCTTTGATGCAGAAGCATAAATTGGCCTAATAAAGATTACTTTGGTGCTGTAGATGATGACATGCATGTATTGTAAGCAATGCTCCATAACGGCCCAGTAGCATGGGTAGTGTAGTTCACAGCCGTCCTGATGTTAGCTCCTCAGGTAACAGTGTGTTTAATGTTGCTAATGTTGTGTTGGGACATATCCGATACATGAAGATGTGTTGTTATTCATTCTGTGACAGCTTGGTGTGTGAAGGAGACATTCTGTCAGTCCCTGCGTACAACTCAGAGGATCAGGCAACACTCAGGTATGATCGTTCAGCCAATGTAGACAGCCTTTAGTTAATCTAACACACAAATATCACCTAATACTGCTACTTGTGATCAAAATCTGTAAAGCCTGTCTTACACTGCGACAAAAATTATCTTGCCCGATTGTAGACCTCACCCTATGATCAAATTGCCTGTACAGAAGGTTTAGTCTTCAAGATTAAGGTGCTCACACTGTATGACTCAAATAAGCCTGTTGGCCCCTGCCAAAGCTCTTCCGAAGATGTCTTTTTTTGTTGTTGTTTTTTTGCTAGATGGCAGTAAAAGATCAAATATGTATTTGTCATTATATCATTGCAATAACAGTATAATTTTGTTTGGCACTCCACAACAAATTGGCCTATATTAAAACATTACTCAGTGATACAGAGTAAATAGACGGACATTAAAAATAGCTAACATTTAAAAAAGTTTGTCTACAGGTAAGGTTGTTGCCACAGCTTAATTAATTATTATTTGATTATCCATCCATCCATCCATCTTCTCCCGCTTATCCGGAGTCCAGTCGCAGGGGCAACAGCTCCACCAAGGGACCCCAAACTTTCCATTCCCGAGCCACATTAGCAAGCTCTGACTGGGAGATCCCGAGACGTTCCCAGGCCAGTGTGGAGATATAATCTCTCC
>JAODUE010004943.1:0-10316 GCA_027564755.1 Amblyopsis hoosieri | reverse complement strand
GAGAGAGAGAGAGAGAGAGAGAGAGAGAGAGAGAGAGGAAAGAGGATTCCTAAAAATGTTTAATCAAAGTAAAACACAATAATACAATGATTTTTCATAGTCAAAAACTATCATTAATAATTTAGCTGTTATTTCCTGCTAACCTACTGATCTAATCAACATGCTAAACATATTACACTAATAACATAATAGTGTTAGGTGGAAAAAATGTGTTGCAAGCATTAAATATTTCCACATCTAACGCCAACAATAACAATAACATATTTAAACTGGGTGAGAAATAAAGTAAATATATATTCTTCCCTATTGAGCAACGAACGCTTATGAAACAATTTTCGTTGACACTATGGAATAAAACCGTACCTCCCCCCCCCCCGTGTTTATCAGTTATGTGGTTCAATCCATGTGTTCGACCATGTTGATATAATCCCTGTAGATGTAAATGTTGTCACATAGAATCAGTGGAATGGAAGCAGGAATTACCCTCCGCTGTGCTGACAGTGGCCGTGGCTAAGCTGGCCAGATAAAGCCATGAAAAGTGGTCAGTGGTGAACAATATTGTGGCCGAGCGACGGGGACAGAATGTGAACGCCAGGGTTCATGACTGGATGTCAGTTTAATCTATACTAAATCAACACCCAGTGATAAGAGGCTTTTGCCTCTGCTACTAAACTCACTATAGCCTGATTTTGTGTTTAGATACATGTGTGTGACTACAGTTACATATTACAATTACATACAAAGGGTTTTAATGGCAAGGGAACAATTAACATCAATTAACAACAGGATAACAATAATGTATGTAAATAGACCTAAGGGCTTGGCAGTAGTCTCAGCCTCTTCCGGCCGTTCCGGCTTTCCAAAATTGAGAAGTAGATTTTCATTGGCTATTAGCAAAGTCCCTCACAAAGTATATAGGTGAAATTCCGGTGCGACGATAGTGCAGTAGCCTGCTTTATTTAGTAATTTCAGTTTTAAGCACTACCAGTAGCCTACTTATCTAACCTGAAAGTTCCTCCCTTATAAATTTAACGTCCAAATTATTCATTGAGTTATATAGTTGGTTGATGTAAATCAAAATTCCTCTCATGTCCAGTGGGCGGATCTTGACGCATTTAGTTAGCGCTGTGTGTCCCATACGCAGCAGGAGGCTACTGTACATGACATAATGTGAAATTAATACTTAATACTTGAAATTGTACTCAAGTTTTGCATTTCAAAGGTTTTGTAGTAAAAGGTAAAGTAAAAGGAGGATTAGAGAGAATGCAAAGGAGGAGAATCCAACTAAGGGGAGCGGTGCCGTTCGTGTGAAACAGCAGACGAGCTCAAAGCAAGGCACAAGTGACGCGCACCGCCTTCTGCAAACAAACATCATGTCCTGGGATGTCACACAAGATAAGAGGAGAGGAAAGATAAGACAAAACCAGAGAGAGAGAGAGAGATGAGAGAGAGAGAGAGAGAAAGTGGGCGATCCTGAAGACAGAAAGATAAGTTACCGTCAGGGCATGATGAAGAAAGAAAACAAGAGCGAGAGACCCAGAGTGACAGAGAGAGGGAGAGAGAGGGAGAGAGAGAGAGAGAGACCTGCGTTAACGCTTCACTAATAAACTTCTTCTGTTTAGCTCTGACAATATAACAAGAACACCAACCTCCCTGAATACGCAAGTGGGAAGACACTGCACACACACACACACACTCACGCACACACACACACACAAACACACGCACACACAGTAATGTTGACTCTCCAAATTGTGTGTGTGTGTGAACCACGTCCAAGATGTTTAATTCATACAGCTCGCTTTTAAATGACTGTGTGTGTGTGGGTGTTTGTGTGTGGGGCAGAGCGTGAGGGGCGGGAAATGGGGTCGCAAAGCTAAAAAAAAAAAAAAAAAAACAAGGCACCGTCGTGAGAATAAGAAGAGACACTAACCGTGTGTGTGTGTGAGAGAGAGAGAGAGAGAGACTGGCAGTATGTGCATGTATCCACGGTAACAAGGATAGACAAAGGATGGAGAGAGACAACTACAGGGAACCCCAGAGTGAAACAATATGATGTCTATTGCTTGTGCATTGGCAAGATCAGTTGTTGTCATGCCGTTAAAGTGTATGAATTGATTTGTGGATTGAATAATTGAGAGAGAGAGAGAGGGAGGGAGAGGGAGATAGAGAGAGAGAGAGAGGGAGGGAGAGAGAGAGAGAGGGAGATGCTCATGTGAGATGGATAGAATGAGAGCAACAACATCAAAAAGGAAAGAGTGACAAGAGTGGATGGGAAGTTACTGTAATTTACGTACGAATGCACATGCACACACACGCACGCACACACACACACACACACACACACACACACACATGAACACACGTTTACTGTCACTGTTTCTCCACCTACCGTCTTCCTCTACTCTGTTCCTGCCTCCTCCTTCATGCCACCTCCCTGTTGGGACGTAGGGGTCCGGACCAAGGCCCCTGGCGTGGTCAGCACAGCAAGAAGGTCCCGGGTTCGAGCCCCGGTTGTCCCGGCCTCTCTGTGTGGAGTTTGCGTGTTCTCCCTGTGTCTGTGTGGGTTTCCTTCGGGTGCTCCGGTTTCCCCCACTATCTAAAAACATGTCAGGTTCACCCTCCAGCCAGTGTCATGTGACCAGTGACACTGGCTCCAATCTGGAGATGGTTCCCGGGCGCTGCAGAGCGGCTGCCCACTGCTCCCTTGAGGGATGGGTTCAATGCAATTGCAAACACACTACCAGGCTGTACAATACACGTCCGTTGAGCAGATTTATTGAAGTGAACCGTGACCATTTTGACGTGCCTTATCCAGTTGTTTTATATTTGTAGAATATACTGTATATGCAATGCAATTATACAAAAAAAAAGAGAGGTAACCCCTTGCTATCAGATTGGAGATTTTAATTTCCACAACAACTCTATATGTTATCAATCAAAAAAAGTTTTGATCAGTATTTAGGACACGTGCATTGATGCATTAACTCAGTAATAAACGAAAACCTAAAGCCAAATGAGAACATGTTGAAGATAAAATCATGTCAGTAGTTTTACCAATAAACTACTTTCCACATTACTGTGTGTTAAAACAGCCAGGTGGACAAATAACACAACTTCATTACTTGAGTTAAAATATAGATACTCCTGGTCAAACATTACTACAAGTGCAAAATGTACTAGGGTAAAGAGTACTTTCTTTTAAAAATACTGAAGTATTCAAGTACATTTTCTTTTCGATGTCAACGCATTGTTGCCTTAATTAATTTACAGAACCTAATGACTGAAACTACTGAATACTCGCTTGTAGAACCTGTACAAAGCTTCCAGGATGTGCTACAATGCCTATAGAAATGCGTCAACAATTTAATCGAAAGAAGGACAGCCATTGTCTTTTTTTTTCTTATACTGTACATCATTTCCCAGTTTTGGAAGGTGATGTTTTTTTTGTGGGCAGTGATGAAGCTTGAATGTGCAAACAGAGCAAACATTAAAAATGATGTCTTTCCTCATCAAAAAAAAAAAAAATTCTAAAATCAAACATGGACTTCAGATATGGCCATGAGCGCTCTGGTGAGGAATCATCATCTATATCTACATCATTACCAACACCAAGTTCAAATTGAACTTATCAAAAAATGCCGCAAGCATTTTGAACTTGACTTGAGTGTAGTATTTTAATGTGATTGGGTTTTCTCCTGTGACAGCAGGCTATGGCTTTTTGCATTTTAGAAAATTAAAGGAAATTCATCCACTGACCAAAGCTATGCTTTGAGACGAAACTACAGTATTTGTCTTTCAATTTTAATATAGTAAAATCACAAGATTCCTCAAATAGTAATACTCAAGTAAGGCACAATTATGTTAAAATGATATGTGCAGTACTCAAATAAATGTTTGTTGTTACTGTCCACGCCGATAGGTCGATTGAAGTCAACGAGGCCAATATCGGCCGATACCATATATAGGAGCATCCCTAATGTATACAGTAGTGTCTCGGTATGTGCGCTTGTTTGTATGAATGAAAGTGTGTATGTTTCTGTGCATAGGATCATGAGTGTGGGATTGTACTCGTTGCGTGTCATTCTACAATCCAATTCATGTCAATATGCTTTCTGGGCATGAAATATAATTTAAATAATTTGACATATTATACTATTAGAACATTGTATTACTATTTTTTTGTGTTATTGTTTGATACTTAATAGTTTGCTAACATTTATAATGTATTCCTCTGCATAAACAACAATTAATTACTACCAGGTTGGATCCGTAACAACTCAGATGTTACTAAAATAAGCATAACAAATAAGAAAATAAAAAATAAACGTGTGTTATTGCATTCACTAGGGCTAGGCCATTGTCAATGATGTAATAATGCCTTATTTGGATCAGAAAAAAATTACGGTACAGTATATGGTTCACATTTAAACTAGAAAATATGTCAAAATTGGTCCGAACACATTAGGAAGTTTAATTCTGTCACTAGACACTCATTCAAATGAATGAGGGAACTGTTAGTGCAGTACGGGATTACTTATTTGCCAGAGGTTTAGCGATGTTAAACCAAGCAGAAACTTTCCATTCCTGTCAAATTTAGTCCATCAAACATTCACAGATGTCGTGGTGACTGGAAGGCATTCGTAACAACATTTTAGACGGCTTTATCTGTGCTGCGGGCAAACCATGTCTAGTCACTGCACACTGCTAACCAACACGGTCTCCATTTATGTATCTAGATGGCATTGACGGGGAGTTTTACCACCCCCTCTCACACGTGACAGAGAGGCACATATGTGCAAAAATATATATTAGCATGGGCATTAGCATGCGTGCATACAACAGAGGTGTCATCAGTATTTATGAGTGTGTTTCAGCAGGTAACAGAGGTGTGTGTGTGCACACAGGAACCCAACAGATACAGAACATTATGGAGAAAACAAAAGCAAGAATAAGAGAGTTGTGTGGTGTAGCACACATTTCTTGTGTGTGTGTGTGTGTGTGTGTGTGTGTGTGTGTGTCTGCGCGCGCGTGTGATAGTCTGAGCATGTTGTGAATGAGTACAGTGTTTATTATTCATGAGTGAACCCCTGTGTGCTTCTGTGTGTACAGAATTTGAGAAAAGCAACGTGTGTGTGTGTGTGTGCGTATGCATTTTTGTGGGGGATATTTGTGGGTGCGTGAATCTTTTCTGTCATTCCCAGACAGGATTTCCAGTGGATGCTTAGGTTCCCAGGGGCCCAGACATGCTATCTGCTATCGTGCATGTTTACACATGCACATACAAATGTGTGTTACTCTAAAAATTGACTGACTAAATGTGCATACTAATCCAGAGACGCACTTTCACATTCAAAGACACAAATAATACTAGTGACTATGTAGCTGGCTACCATTGGTTTTTATTTGATCTACAGTATTGTTACGTAACTATAACTTCTTCTTTTCACATCTTTACATTATATTCTTGCTTAACTCCAATAAGCCTTCAATCTCACAGGTACAATTTGTTAGATTTTTCAGTGTATTATTTTAAAATGTTTATTTAAACTTAACTAAAGTAAACCACTGTAGACAAGAAAATTGTTGTAACTGTATGATATATATATACACACACACACACACACCCCCACACGCATACACACACACACACACACACACACACACACACACACACACACACACAGTATAATCATATCAACCACCAATATTATCATTATGGTCCATCTGTGTAAGCACCTTAGACAATGATAATGGTAGTAGATTATTTATGCATGCCTGATGTTACAAAACACCCAGAACTTAATCAAAAACACGCTGTCAAACATAGCAGAATGATGAAATAAAGTAATTTAATACAAATAAATAGTAAAGGATTCCTACCATATTAAGATGACATCTTGCGACAATCTGTTTTATACCGAATGCATAATGTATGAGCTTCT
Organism: Amblyopsis hoosieri; assembly: GCA_027564755.1. Classification (NCBI taxonomy): domain Eukaryota; kingdom Metazoa; phylum Chordata; class Actinopteri; order Percopsiformes; family Amblyopsidae; genus Amblyopsis; species Amblyopsis hoosieri. The sequence continues at coordinate 4,371 of JAODUE010004943.1, read as the reverse complement.
CAGACTTTGTGTATACCTATTAACCTGTAACGTGTGTCTGCATCTAAGTGTGTATAGTAATTACTGCATTGTGTATCAAGCATTTGTGTTGCTGTTGTTGTGCAATAGCATTGTTTGAGGCTTTTGTTAGCCCAAGTCCTGTGTAACTGAGCACTGAGTGCATCGCGGATGGGTCCGTTCCAAACCCTTTTACACAGACTGAGCTGGAGGACACTGAGCCATGTTGAGGCAAGCCCTCGGCCAACATGGCTTTTCTGCCAAAGCATAAGCTGGGTAAACCAGGTTGGCAGAGATGGGGACTCTCAGTGGAAAGTTTCAGTGCAAAATGTACTTTGTACTTTCCCAGACTGGGGCAGCAGCAATATAATCAATACCACCCTTTGCCTATACACCCAAATCTTGACATTTTTCCAGTGTGTAACCCAAGAACATTGGCACCCTGGATCACAAAACGCATGCTGGTACATGTGGTGAGCCAGTGAAAGAAAGCCTAAGGTCCACTTCCTATAGCCCACGGTTTTTAAAAACCTGCCTCTGCAGGCTAGACTGCCTACACAACTAAAATCAATAAAACGGTTCGAGTACAGAGGGATACATTCAGTTTCGGAGGCTTTCAACGCTCTGCTCTCGACAGTCAGATGAAATTGTAGAACTACACAACAGTTATAATATAAACCCACATCACTGTCCAATGATGTAATCCAATCTAAGTGGATTATATTATAGAGAGAATAACTCTGTTTGGAATCAATAGAATATAACAACATACAATGCTTTTTCTATTACATGAAACCAAATCAAAGGCACATTTTATTGATAACATTTTAAACTTGTCAGCAGAAGACATCAGAAAACCAATTTTCAGTGAATTATCAAAACATTTTTAAAATAATTGAATTACCCAAGAGGTGTACTGTACTTCTTTCAATTCACATATTCAACTGCCTTTTTGATTATAGTATGTTCTTTAAAAACTTGTATGATGAAATCATACAGCAATTGCTGATGACTATTTGTGGAAATGTAGCCACAGAAAAACTCAAAGCCACCAGTAAATGTCTCAGGTAAAAACTGTCAATTTCTTCCCGTTCTCATATTGAGAGTTTCCAATCTGAAATGTAAGGACTATTCCAAGCTAGGTGGAGCTAGAAACTGACTGCATGACCTTGACAGACAAGTGACATGGCATCTCCAGCAAAGCATGAAATAGCCTGTTTTGTTTTAGCACAAACAACTCCATTCCTGTGCTCCTACCAAATGTTCCAGTAAACCCAACCTCCGTGCGCGCGCGCGCACACACACACACACACACACACACACACACACACAGAGAGAAACACGTGGGGGAGCTGTAGTAATCTTGCAGGGGCCAACTGCATGTCCTTAGTAACTGATCAATACTATTCAATCTGTAAGCAGGTCCATACCACATTCGGCCAAAGCTATTTTAAAACCAAAGGATTATGCGACTGGATACACAGGAGCCTGCTTTAAAAAAATCCCATTAAACCTGATCTCCAGGGTTGGGACCTTCAGGTGCAGTCTTTACCCCTCCAAAACACAAGAGCCATTTTGTGTATCTTGTTTTGTAGACCAAAGGCATTCTCTTCCAAGAAGAGGAGAAGCTAGTTGTTTCCTTGACAACATTCATGCTACGATGACTGTGGGTACAAGGTTGATAAATATTACTTCAGTACACTGGCTATATATTGTTTTATGTGAAGAGGTAATTAAACTGGCTACAGGATAAAATACAAAATAAAAACACCCACAAAACAAACCTATAGCGGTGGAGGTGATGTCTGAGCTGTTTTGCATGACAGATACAGTACATGTGCTTTTACAGTAAGTACAGTTTATATCACAACAGTGTTTTGTCAGAGATAGCTACAGTAGAATGTGCTCTATTGTGCAACGAACAGACAATATTATCATAATGAGCTCCTGCACATCGCACAGCCCTCCACCCTACACTACTTTTTAATATATCCTCATGTCTAAAAATAGTTTCTAGATTAAATGTAGACACACAGGGAGGAATTGCGCGAGAGGAGATGGCGGGAGATAAAATAGAATCGCCTGTGATCTCTTTTCTTCACTTTTCATCAGTGCTGGAAAAGCATAAGTAATCTCCCCTCGGTTGGTTCAAAAGTCCTTTTTGGGTTGCCTGTTCCATGGCTGTCTACGCGACCACCTCCTTATTGAGCTGCCAAATCAGTCCCTTTAAATACGTTACCTGCGAGGCTTTTCTTTCTCACTTCATATTTTTCTGCTTTGTCTGTTGAAGAATGCAGTTCACAGAGAATAGACGTTCCATATGTGAGAGCCAATTTCGGAAGACCTAATGTGTTGCCGGTTTTACCGTTTCTGTTTTCTCTCAAACTGCCATTTTTTCACAGTGAAGTTCTCACACACTTGATGTCTAATAAGCAACCCACGATACTGACAGGACCAAAAGGTCAGCATGGAGAATTATGAAAGAAAATAATGTTTTACCACGTAAGGCCAACACATTATACAATCGTTCTATAATATATGAGAGCATATAGCTACATATGCCTACAGGATATATATATATATATATATATATATATATATATATATTCTCTTTTTTCTCTCAATAGATTATCACACTCCTTTGCAGTAGTTTTAAAGAGTCTCCGTAACATTATGGTTTCACTACGAAAATGTGCAGAACCCTTTGTAGTAGTTTCCAAGAGTTTACACACACGGTGACTGCTAAATGCTAAAAACTGCTAGCATACAAGATACTGACAAAGACAGACCAGAAGTTTGAGAGTGGGATAGATTGCGGGAAATTCCGTCCTTGACTCTGATACCCTTTGCCGACAGTGATGGAGGATGAGGAAGTTGTGCGGGGATTTAGTTCTGTAAAAGCAACCAGCACTCACAACCCTCGCAACCCTTTCCATTGTGTGGAACTGGGAGGAAAATTCCATATCATCTTGTGTGCTTCCAAACGAATCAATGACTTGTGAATGAATGTTAAATGTTAAATGTTGCTACATTCTTGAACGTTCTCTTTGCTGCATCATTTCTAGCAAGCGATCACTTCTGTTTTTTTCAGTAATGCTTAGTGATAGAATTCTCCAACTCACAAGCTACTCCTTCCAATTGTTTAAGTACGGTGAAGGGGGCTTAGTGTGGGTCTGGTATTCATAATGGAAATGGGAGGGAAGGTGTCAGAGCGAATGCAGAAGACATCACAAGGAAAAGGCGCCAGAACCTTCCACAGCAGGGGGGGGGGGGGGGCGACCAGTGCGATGGAAACCTCCCGTCAGGAACTGCTGTCTGGAATGACGGGGAAGAAACATAAACACAGCAGGAGTCTGCCCGAGATGTTTTGGAGTTATGCACAACTCTCCCATAGATTAAGAGCGGTTGAGGACATTAGGTCAAGAAGGGAACGCCGTGATGGTCCGCAGAGAGGAGACTGGCGGTCGCGTGCTGGGGCGTCTGGCCGGAAGATAGAGCGTTGGAGAGGCGCCTGGGTCGGGTGGCGTCCCCCGCCACGGCTCTCGTAGCAGCGCTACGGCGACGAAGGAGAGCACTCCAGGGAGGCTGCAGGACAGAGAAAGAGGTGTTGAGCGCAACAGAGAAACAATGGGAAACAATGACAGAAAGACAACACAGAGAATGAATAAAGGACGATAATTGTATACATCGATGGAACCGGTGCCATGCTGTTGGAAAAGTGACGTCGACGTGATCGGATATTAAGACGTTTAGATCAAAAATGAAAGGAAATAGAGAGGGAGGAGATAACAAGCATGGGCACAGCGAGGCACAAAAACGTATCGGGGAAGGGATTAGAAAAATAGCAGCAAGAGAGCCGATAAGAGAGACGGGCGATGGGGGGTTAAAAAGAGAGGACACATAATTACAAAATGGCAGTGGAAAAATCAATGCAGCGGGCATCTTTGTGTTCGTACAAAGGGAGGCGGAGAGCAGCGCTGTCTGTCACGCGAGCATTTCCAAGGCAGGCTATGGGACTTGGCGGATGAATCACACTCGGAGACGAATGACATTTAGAAGCTGACTTGGGCTTGTGATGTCGACTGCCACGTCGCGGACGACAGCACGCGCGTGTGCGTCTGTGCCTAGCACGGTTGTGTGTACACGCGTGTGCGACGTAAATGTATTTGTCTGCGTATGTATTCTAGAATGTTAGTTAGTGAGTGTACAGTATACTATTCATTTATTGATACAGTAGTATATACACTGTACAGTATATATATATATATATATATATATATATATATATATATATATATAGATAGAGAGAGAGAGAGAGAGAGAGAGAGAAATTGGACTGTGCGTGTTTTGCTTCCATCAACGCATTGCAATGTA
>JAODUE010004942.1:0-10317 GCA_027564755.1 Amblyopsis hoosieri | reverse complement strand
CCCAGCATCTCTCTCTCGCTCTCTCTCTCTCTCTCTCTCTCTCTCTCTCTCTCTCTCTCTCTCTCTCTAAGCTTTTGTCTCTGCTGGTGGCAAGAGAACCATGCACCAGTGGGCAATCTCCTGGGAATTTACCCGTGCCCACTGACACCTCTCCTCATACATTTCCCAATGTTTTTCATTCAGTTTCGAGGTCCAAGGGTTTAGACTATGGCTCTCTGCCCCGTTTTTATAGTAATACTCGGACACACAGGGGTGCCCCTAATACTGAGAGACACAGGGGTTTCCCTAATACTGAGAGACACAGGGATCCTGGATAATACAGAGAGATGCCAAATGTCTCCAAATTGACCATAATATGAGAGTTATTTTGATGTTTATTGGTTGGCTTTGGGAATTGCTTCCATTTTGTTCAAACTAAATAAAAAGACAAGGAAAGGATTTTGATGTTTATAGTTTGCTCCTTTTATTAATTCATTAAATTATTTATGACTTCACCTTTGTTTAGTATAAATTCTTTAGATAGTCTGAGTGTTCTAATCTGTAGTCTATACTTACTTGTGCAGTCCATATTGCATGGGTCTACAGGATCACAGAGGTTCTTGCTCATAGAAAACATCAGGCACTGGCAAGGGCTTAGGATCATAAACTGTCATACATTTGGTCCTGTCATCTGCCATTACTCCCTCTGGAACCTCTATTTTTTCTATTTCTCATTTGGTATTTAAGAGTGTGCCCACACAAGTCACAAAGACATGTTACATAAACACACACACACACACACACGCACACACACACACACGCACACACACACACACACACACACACACACACATACATATAGATGCTGAGACAGGGTGCCTTTGAAATGTGGATTTAGTGTTACAAAGAATGAGAAAGCTCCTTTGGGATTCCTTTACAGCATTCCTAAGATCTGTGTCTGTGTGTGTGTGTGTGTGTGTGTGTGTGTGTGTGGGGGGGGGGTTGGATGGGTGTGTGTGCATGTGCGTCCGCACGTGCACGCGTATGTAGGGCAGTGAGTGACTGCGTAAATATGTCCTACCTGCCATACTGTACCATAAAACACACTTTACTTTTTTAATGCTCATGAAAATACTGTAAGAAAAAAAAGATTGATATTCATAGTTAATATATCATCATCACTGATGGTGTTTGAAAAGTAAAAATGAGAGTATATATATAAAAATTGCCTCATCATGAACTGCCTCAACCTGATCCACAAATCAATTCCTCCCAGAATGTATTACAACTGGCAGTAGTCCACTGCCACCGAGCCCCCAGCCATTAAACATCATTCATTAGCCTGCTGACAGGAAAACGCAACATAAACATATGAAGTCGTGCTCTGCACTCTGTCACTTAAACCCACAAAATGTTTGACCTCCGCATCCACCTGAACAGGTCTGCCTTCATGACACTTAACAGCCACTTTAGGACTGATATCCTTACACACACACGCACGCACACACACACACACACACACACACACACACACACACACACACACACACACACTTAAAGCCCTCCTAGCTGTGACCTGTTGACCCCAGTTAACTAACCAACCACTTGTTGTTTCCCTCTCCTCGCCACAGTTCTTTGCGTGGGGCCCTGTTGAAGAGAGCCAGTCATGAAACACCGGCGGCCCTTAGGCGGCTTCAACTTCTGACCTATAGCCATTTCCCTACTTTGTGTGTTTTATATGCTGATGCAAAAGTAAACACAGACTCATTTGCTCATTTATATACTCAAACTCTTGACCTTTGTCCCTTTATATTAAACCATTAGCTAACATCTGTATAACATCTGACATCCGTTAATTTGAGTGCTGTTCTGCTAATATAGTCTTGATTGTTAGCCTCACAAGGTACAAGGGAAAATACATTGCACTTAAACGTGCACATTTGAACTCTTAACCTTGTTTACTTGTGACCGTGCTTTGCATTATCCTCAAGCATATGACGGCTTTCAACACGTTCCAACATTTCATACGCCTACATTAATCTGTCCCTATTATGTTACTGCTAATGTAAGCCACAATAGCGTTTTGTCCCTAACTTTAAAACCACACGACCACAGACTTGTGCTTATCTTAAACGCCATGTTTATATAGAATACACTTAGCTCTCTTTCTACATTTGCACTCGTAACTATGTTATTTCCTTATCACCATCTGTTACTAATGAAGGCTTAGCCTGAGGCTAGAGCTGAAACAAGGTAGGTCTATTGTACGACACAAAGCTTTTTGAACCAGTGAACTAAAGGAGACAAAGGATTTAAATCTGAATATGAACTTACAACCTTGTATTTGCTGCTTGTTGCTATTTTAAGTTTATCAGATTTAGTATGTAAATACACCATTACCCCCAGAATTACTGCCTTGGGTGGAAGTAAATCTAAATAGCATGAAATGGAAATCAAACCATTCCAGTCTTAACTGCACATGCAATCACAATAGTGGTACCTGCTACTTTTATTGAGCCAATTTATACAGCCTTTCACTACCTGAACTCTGGACCATACCACTTCACTATATCTGTCTCTCCGGGTTTCTCAATGGGTACCAATGATTAAAAGTATGCTGAGGAGACGTGGGGATTATTATTGCATGTTCAAAATTGTTTGTAAATTCTGAACACTGGTAATTCAGCAATTGGGCGGTCTATTCCATGGTGGAAGAAAACACAAGGGATAAAAAGAAAGTCCAAATATCCCTCCAAGGCAAAGACCTTTGTTCAGAGGATAAGGCTGAGCCATGCAACCCTCTTTAAACACCTGCAGTGCAGTATCACCTTGTACTAGATATCCTTCTCTGTGGTATAGCTGTGGCCACTGGATGAATAAACCAAATACTCACCACTCTAAAGGTTTACGAATTTGTGTGCAGAAGAGGGGCTGACAATTATGAGAACTAGACTAAACCACTTGAGACAGCCGCTCATCCAAGCTCCATGTTTATCCTGGGCACGATAAAACCATGGTTCATATAGTGTTCCTAGCTCCACGGGTTGCAATGGGCAGATGCCTGTGTTTAAATCAGGTTTGAGTGAACAACAGGGGCTACTATCACTTCCTGTATACATAGCCGCTGATCTCAGACGTCATATACAAGTTTATATACAAGCACCTGGGACATGGAGAGGGCATGTCGAGGTTAATGCGGAAATCGTGCCCGTCTTAACAGTAACTTACATGTGAATTTTTAATGATTTGCACAAAAGCACTTGCTATGAATAGCAAGAGTGGACATCTGCAGCAATGTACTGAATCATGTATGAATGTGAATGTTGCATTTGTTGCTTAGCAGAATTCTTTATGCCACTGGAGGTTTTACACGAGAGTGGATTACTCGTCACTTGAGCTTTACTTAGCGTTTACATCACAGCTTTGTGACATCAGTGACTGTATTTTGGTCTTTTTCACCCACACACACACACAATCACACACACACTTACATAATCAGAAGAAGAATTTGCTGGACCCCTGCTTGGTAATTGCTGTTCCGGTTTTCATGTGCCACCCAAGTCATATTTGTGTGAATGTGATTGTTGAGCGGATATGAGAGCCAAGACACAAGATAATTAGCGCACTTGCAGCCTATGTGCAAAACACGCAGACACACAGAAGACGTATAAAAGAGATTAAAGGAATCCCTCAACACTTCCGTATATGACACTGAATTAAAGTTGTTATTCGTGTGACTTTAGTCATGGCATTGCAGTCCAAATGAACGCCACCATCGCTAATGAGCTCATTTGATGTCAACGGTATGGCACATGAAGCCTTATTTTAATACCTCATTTGTATTGTTACTCAAGTGCAAAGACTTGTGAAGAAACTGTATAAAACCATTGGGGATAGAGAATGTTGGGAAAAAGGCAATACACGAAACCTTAGGCTGAAGCTGGAGGACATTGTGATGCAAAAACTAAACTACTGTAATTAAAATTGGAAGTATGATTTTGAGAAATCAGTGGCATATTATATTAATGTTTCAGATTATTCTTTGCGGATGTCAGCATGAGGTTTTAATATTGAGGTCACACAGTTAATTTATTAATATTGTCTTAGTAGAACAAAGATCGCCATCATCAAACTCATTATCAAGTGGAGTTGCCTATTGAGAATATAACTTTTTATGGGAAATACATATTTACTTTGTATTTAAAGTGTGGTTGGTGGTTTTTCTCATTGACCAGTTCATTTTGATGTGATTTGCTTTATATGGAGCTAAGCACCTGGTGGCCATTCACGATATTGCATCTTCAGCACTTTATCACACAGCAGTGATGGTTGCTGCTTGGTGAGAGTGTGTGTGTGTGTGTGTGTGTGTGTGTGTGTGTGTGCGTGCGCATCACAGAGAGACAGAGAGAGAGAGGTAACCGTATGAGAGGTGTCTGTAATAAGGTCAGAGGCAGGAGTCCATTATAAAGCCCTTGGGGGCTCTATTTATAGTGACCTGAGGGGGGAGCTAGTGAGAGAAAATAGGAATTTGAGATGGAGAGGAGTCAAATGAAGGGGATGAGGAGAGGAGAAATGGAGGGAAGCAGAGGGCAATGCAGAAAGGATTGAAGGCAGGGAAATGCCAAGAATTTATAGGATCACGTGAGAAATGTGACTTGAATAAAGACAGAGAGAGAGGCAGATACCGGTGCATGAGAGAAAAAACTAAGACAAGGATAGGACATTGGGAGCTTTATGATGATGGAAACCGCCTCTACTTTTATTTTAACTAAATTAAACAAGAAATGTAAAAAAGCAAACATTCAGATGAGCTAAGCCTATAAGCTGTTTTATATTAGTATTCAAATTGACAGCATTGCGTTCATGTGCGCACGCGCATGTGTGCTTGCGTGTGTGTGTGTGTGTGCGTGTGTGTGTGCACATTAGCAGGATTTGGTAATGGCTTTACGCTTTCTAAATTAAATTTATAGTTTCTGAAATGAGTCTTAAGAACAATGTAATATACAGCTATATCAGAGGTTTATATACAGTATACATACAGTATACCTTATACAGTTTATACTGCATGTATACAGTAGGGAAGGAGAGGGGGGAAAACAGAGATGGCCGACTAACAGATAACGTCGGGGTGATCAAAGGATTTGAGGTGGGGGTGGTAATGGCGGGGGCGGGGAGATGTGTCCTGAGGAAGGAAAGAGGAGGTGGAATCTAAAAGTTCGCCACCACTCCTCCATAGTTGTGAATGCCTGCCGGGAAGGGAAGAGGAGTGATTGTGTGTGTGTCTGTGTATACATGTGTGTCTGTGCATACATGTGTGTCTGTGCATACATGTGTGTCTGTGTGTACATGTGTGTCTGTGCATATATGTGTGTCTGTGTGTACATGTGTGTCTGTGCATACATGTGTGTCTGTGTGTACATGTGTGTCTGTGCATATATGTGTGTCTGCGTATACATGTGTCTGTGCATACATGTGTGTCTGTGCGTGCTCAGGCCAACACATTAGCGGCAGACAGAGTAACCAGCTAAAGTCACTAGCTGCGTTTACATGGACCCTATTATTCCGATTGGAATCACGTTTAAAGCCCAACCCGAAAGTAAATGCTCCATATAAACACCACGATCGGAAGAGAAACGGCCAACCCGATCGAAATTTCATTCCGAAGCAGAGGGGTAGTATAACCCGTTCCATGACCCGATTGAAAGAAGAATTTATCATGTAAACAGTTAAACACGATTCTAGCATTCTTCTTCAAAACGTTATATGGAACGGGTTATATATTACCCCTCTGCTTCGGAATGAAATTTCAATCGGGTTTGGCTTCCGATTGAGGTGTTCACATGGAACATTTTCATTCAGGTTGTGCTTTTAACCTGATTCCAATCTGAATAATAGGGCCCGTGTAAACACAGCTACAGTCAAAAGACTTGGTGCTGAACTGTGAGGGGTTTTGGAATATTTACAAAACCATCTTGCTTCAGCAAGCCTCATCTAATCTGCATATCAGTCTGGAAATCAACAAGTATATGTGCTATGTTACATATGTTCTCACACTGTTCATTTATCCAGTACGTAAAGAGCATTATGCCTACAGTACTTACACATACAGTACATGTATAGGGACTGACACACAGACAAACAGACCCGACTATAAGCGATGCTTTGAGTCAGTCAGCCAGACAGACAGAGTTGCCTTATCTCCCGGAGCGAGAAGAAGAAAAAGCAGTGCTTTCCCTGGCTGGTGGTTTGATATTCTAATGTGCTGGTTCCTTATATTAATAGTGATGCTGGGCTGTGATAGTAGAGCATGAATGAATGCAGAGCTTGGCTCTTTCCTCAGGCTGGGGATAAGGGTGTCAGAATCCATCTGGAAGATAACATTACACAACAACTCGCACAACTTTGTACCCCCACAAGCTTACATAACACTATGCATATGAATGAGTGGAGGTGTCTTTGTGTGTGTTTGTCTGTGTGTGAGCGCATGTGTGTTTGTCTGTGTGTGAGCGTGTGTGTGTGTTGAGACGTGAAACACAGAGCCTAGCACTGTGTTGTTATTGGCTACACAAAAGCTTATGTAGCCAAATGTTTGCTTGCTTGCAACCTGTCCTACTCACACAACATATTGTAGGCAGGTCTTAATATTCCTGTTAAATAATGTGTACGCAGAATATGCTGTAGTTTAGGCTGTTTAGCATTTATTCTGTTCCGATAGTATTCTAGATACAGTAGAATACTAATACACACACACACACACACACACACACACACACACTTTTACACATAATATTCAGTTAAATAATTGAGATTAAAATCTCTTTTAGAGAGAGACCTGGGAGAGTGGAGGTTCTACGCCACTGACCCAGTTCAGCAGGATCATGGCATACAAGGGAGGACTCTCTGTTTCACTGGGACGTCTTGGTTGGGACTCTGAAACATATACTGGGTGGCAGTGGCACATTGGGTAGAGTGGGACGACAGGTGACCAAGCTGACCAAACCCCGCTAACTCCTCACCTCAAGTGTCAAAGTGTCCTTGAGCAAGACACCTAACCCTATACTGCTCCCGGTGGTCATGTGGCACCTGGCATGGCTGACACCCCCATCGGTGTATTAATGTGTTTGTGTGTGTGTGTGAATGGTGAATGTGAGGCAATACTGTGCAGTGCTTTGGGTGGCCTGAAAGTAGGTGAAACGTTATATAAATGCAGTCCATTTTGCTTTATGTGAATTATTGGAAATGACACTGCATATGAGTGTCAAACATATTTTAATATTCAATCTTTAATGCGTGCATACGCTCAACACTGTCTGCTAAACGGCCAATAGCCTAAACAATGAACAAAAACAAAAAAGATGTTACCCGTGATATTACTTTAACAACCCAACACTCAGCGAACTCCACAGAGGCCATCTTGACAATACACAGTAAATATGACAGAAGTATATCTCCACACAGATACCTTTACACCCGTGACAGTCGCTGCCCTTTCTTTGCACCTGAGCTTTGAAGCGGGGTGACTGGAGGTAAGCTCTGTCCCGACCTGCTGTCCTGTCCGACGGGGCTTTACCTGCTGTCAGAGATAAGCTGGAGGCTCCGCTCTAATCACCCATGTAGCTCCTGGGCTGCCCACACAGACCAGGCTGCATGGCCCCTCTCTCTCTCTCTCTCTCTCTCTCTCTCTCTCTCTCTCTCTCTCTCTCTCTCGCTCTCTCTCTCTCTCTCTCTCTCTCTTTCTCAAGATCCCTTCAAACAGGAACGTGTATTTGCTCTGATATTCTTCTTCTGTTGTTTTCCTCTTATCTGTCGTGTCTCTTCGTCTCGTTCAGATGTGTGTGCATGCGTGTGTGTGTGTGTGTGTGCACGTGCGTGTGTATGTGTGTGCGTGTGTGGAGGGAGACAGAGACAGGCTGGATGAAGAGCAGAGGAGGAGGAGGTGTAGGGATGTGGTGGCCAGTGCTGCTGTCTTAAATCTCAGGAGGGAGGAGGAGGGGGAGATGGAAAGTGACGCTTGAAGGAAGGAAATGTGTCGTGACTTTGCTGAGTGCTGTCTTGTGTGTGCGCGTGTGCGTGTGTGTGCGTGTGTTTGTGTGGGAGGGAGAGAGAGAGAGAGAGAGAGAGAGAGAGAGAGAGAGAGAGAGAGAGAGAGAGAGTGACACAAAAAAAAATATTGTCGCCACAGAAACAGATGTGACAATAGTCACACACAGAAAAAACACACACACAAATATCTCTAGTGTTTGAAAGTGCATGGTTGTGCATGTACATTTTAGGGTTGGGCCGATAGTCGATGCCATCGTCTATCGCCGATGGCATCAGCGGTGAAAAAGTGTCAAAGCAGCGTTCAGACAGTTATAAATATCTAAAAAGCGTAATACACTTTTTCCGAGGCACGCCGAATTGCTGTGACAAGGATACCTTACTTCTCTTCTTCCTCTCTCTCTCTCTCTCTCTCTCTCTCTCTCAAACACACACACACGCAGATGCAAAATACACTTGTGCTTTGGCTGCATCACACCATCTCGACGTCTATCTGGCAATGCAATCAATGCATTATGCTAACGTAATGCTAACAGCAAAACGAAATGACTTTATAGTTTACTGCTCGTGCTCACTCACTTTGCTGTAGCCTACATAGCAACGGTGATAAGGTTGGTTGCTCGCTAGCTGACGACAAGCGCCATCTGTCCATCTTTTGTGTGAATTATATGAGCATTTAAGTTATGCACACCACTTCAGAAGAGTCCTAATAGGTAGGCTAGAAACTCGAAGTAGCTCTGGACAGACAAAGTGGAACCATTTTCATCGACTACATTTTGCCAACGCGGACGCCGTTATTACAGATCAATATGACTAGACCAGCCCAGGCCTACGCATAGGGGTTATGGAGGAAACCCCTACGGTGAGTAGGGGTGAATTAGGTGAAATTAGGCTAAGAAATCCCCCCCCCGTACGATGAAATCACCCATCACGATGTATTACTGTAGACATCGTCCGATGCCAATTTAGTAGACATCGATCAACCCTAGTACATTTGTGATGATTTGTTTGACGGTTTCTGTTTGAATATATACCGGTATATATATATATACACGTATATATGTGTATGTATGTAACTTGGCAAAGACAGAGCACACACTGCCTACACTCACCCACAGCTGGGTCGGTGTGCGTGTTGTGTGTGTGTGTGTGTGTGTGTGTGTGTGTGTGTGTAAGTAAACATGCAGCCTGGCGTGCTTGTGTGATTGTGTGTCTTTGTGAGCATATATATCTAAATAGATGTTCATGTCTCCTGTATTCCAGCAGTGTCAACAGCATAGGCGTAGCAAATGTTTGTTGTTTCATCAAAACTCTTCCTTTTTCTTTGTTTTGATTTGCCCTTTTGTGACTTTTGTAAGATGCACGCTTAAATAGTGTGGGGAATTCAGACTCAAATCTCTATAGGAATTTGTTTGGTTGCTGTAGTTACGTTTGCTACAGTTTACACTATTGGCTATCGATAGGCTCCATGATGCTGTTAGCATGCTACAACAGCATCACACACACACACACACACACACACACTGATCACCAGGCAAGTCATAAATATGAAGAATGTATCACATTGTTTAAACCACTGACAAAAATAGTTGCTGTTTATTGAAATGTATGAAGTTCAGTTTAATTCCACTTTCTCAATCTGAGAAGTGTGTAGATACAGCCGTACCATAGTGTCACAGAATAAATTAAGTGAGTCATCTGCCGTGATTAACAAGTGTTATCACACATCGGTAATGAAAAAGGCTGTACTGGTGACGCTGTTCTGTGAATATGTTAGACCTACATATCCTATCTGGCTGTGTAAGGCTGCTCAACCACTTACCCACCCCCACCCCCCCGACACACACACTGATACGATAATTGCAGAGGATAGATGTGCGTGTGTGGATGTGTGTTCAGCTGTAGACTCTTTTGGATTTACTTCAATTCATTTCAAAATCTTATTAAAGTTGGAATCTGCATTATTGTAGGCGTACACACACACACACACACACACACACACACACACACACACACAGTAAAATACACATTATCGTTCTTTTTCAGTAAATGCTGCACCTCCAATTCTTGGTGTTGCTAAAAGGCATAATCGTGGCTCTTTATATTTCTCACGTTCTCTCTGTGGATTCCACACTCTTCTCCATATTGGCAGTCTTTGTCTCCATCAATGACAAACATTACTACCACAGTTCATGTGAAGAGGTCAAAAGCACAGGTGCTATCTCTCTCTCTCTCTCTCTCTCTCTCTCTCTCTCTCTCTCTCTCTCTCTCTCTCTCTCTCTCTCTCTCTCAAAATGA
>JAODUE010004940.1:0-10317 GCA_027564755.1 Amblyopsis hoosieri | reverse complement strand
AGAGAGAGAGAGAGAGAGAGAGAGAGAGAGAGAGAGAGAGAGAGAGAGAGCAAGAGAGAGAGAGAGAGAGAGAGAGAAACATTGCTATGGTTCAAGTGGATATATTGAAGCAAGGATAGCTAAAATGTCAGGACTTTCACAGCTAAGGTGACCCATTGGTAGTGGAAAGGAAATATGGAGGGATAAATGAAGGCAGGAAGCAGAAGTCGGCCATTTACACAAACGTTTGTATATATTAGCTAGGCTAGCACTATATACAAATGTGACCACATTTAAAATAAGGTTAGGCAGGATATTCATGATGTGGTGTGTGTGTGCACTTATTTTTTTTGTTTCAAATAGAAAAGTGGATTTGTATGCAAAGTATCATGTATATGTACACGCGTGTATGATTGCTGACGTGTGTGTGTGTGTGTGTGTGTGTGTGTTTGTGCATGTGCACATGCGTGCGTGTGTGTGTGTGTATGTGTGTGTGTGGTTAAGCAGCAGGTCAGTAGATCGTTGCAGTGTTCAGGCAGTGGGGACAGTGAAATATAGCCACAATTAGCCCTGGACACAGTTCAATGATGATAGAGAGTGTAGGCAGCCCTTAGACCATGATTAAAAGGCTTGCCCGGCCCACCATTGATAGAGACAACTGATCTCCCATTAACACCGCTAGCAGGGAGATCCACAACCGCACCTGCTCCTGATTGGAATGCATAGCCTCGCGTTATTTTATGTCTCGCTACGTTTCGTTCCCTCTCTAAAATGTCTTCCTCGATTGGTATTCTCTTTCTTGAGCGGCTGCCTTTTGTTAATAAGTATGTTCCATTTGCCGGGGTGGAAAAACACAGTCCATAAAGTAGTATTATTTAATACAAAAAACGGTGTGTGTGTGTGTGTGTGTGCGTGCGTGTGTGCGTGCGTGCGTGCGTGCGTGCATGTGTTTGCGTGCATGTGTATAATTAAAGGATTTGGTGTGGCATTGTTTGGTGATTTGTGACAGTTTGTACCTTGTACCGGTATATATCTTCTTATCTATCTCTCCTTTTTGTCATTGTAATGGAAACATACATTCATTCACTGTCATTGAGACTTTTATGAAACAGCCACACATAAGTGGGAGGGTGGTCGCACGGCCCGGCCCCATTTACGCTCAGTGGCCCACCTCCCCCGTCTAAAGCTGCTGTTCTGTCACTATTTAACCTGCACATCGCCTCTCTTTGGGACACAGCTCGTCTTACAGCGTCTGCGCTGGACGCTAGCTAGCTAGCAAACGCACCGGAGCGAAGCCAGCCATGCCTACAGACTCCCGAAGGGGATGCAGGAACACACGACGGCCTCTCTCTTCCACACACACACACGCGCACACAGAACGGAACGCATGCATTTTCTAAAACGTGACTGTAGAGGACAAACACTCAAACGTCAAGCCACACCGGCACCGTCTAGACGCACTTCGGCGCGTTTCGACATGCTTCGACGCGATTCGACGCGCGTTTACGCGCCCTCCAGCTAGAGAATACACCACTGTTCTATTCCCCCTCGTCGACACGCCTGAAAACACGAGAGAATGTGCAGTTTGGTATGTCTAGGCTCCCGTAGCAGCTCTTTTCTCTTCTTTTGTTGTAGCGCAACGCTATACGCTATCAACAAATGCTTATGATAGCCTAGCTTCCAACTCTTGTTGAGCTGCTGCTATCAAAACAATCTTAACTGCTCAGATCATTAAATTAGCAATGTAGTAATAAAAAATAGACAACTATAGGCATTTGGTCCCACGCTGTGTGTAATATTCCCTGTTGGCGCACCACGACGACCCAACCGGATGCAACCGGTGTCACTTAACGCACGTCACATGATGCGCCGCGCCGCCTCCGGTGTGCGCAGGGCTTCGCGATCACTGTGCCCACCCCTCAAAGCCTAAACTGTGCTCCGGGAAAGTCACTCCGTTGAAAGAATAAGGGGGTTGGGGGGAAGGGGGGGGGGGAGGGGGGAGCAAAGGTTGATAGATGGAGGGGTGGTAATGAAATGGAGACATCAAGGAGCATGAAGAGGAGAGGAGGGAGGGGAAGATGGAGAGATGGACGAGGGGAGCTGGGACAGAGGAAGGAGCCATGTGAGAGACATAGGGATAAGAAGAATAGCCTTTCGCCTGTGTTCCATCAAGGGAGAAATTACACATTTACTAAGGTTTTTTCATAAGACGACGGCTCCCATAGATCACACCGCTTGGATGTACCGGCCAATTTTCAACATGAAATATAGACACCAGAAATCTATTACACCTGTGTTCTGCTTCCCTTTTCCTCATGTTCCACCACCCCCCTCGTCTGTTTGACATATCTAAATCTCTCTCTCTCCCTCTCTCTCTCTCTCTCTCTCTCTCTCTCTCTCAGGCATGTACAATATGGTGTGTGCTGAAACACCTGCTTGACAAATGGGGAAGTCGATCACATCCTATAATTATCTGACGTTCTTCCTGTGTTTCTACTGCCTATCTCTGCTTCTGGTGAAACACACACACAAAACAATAAAATACTGGATGGTGCTTGATTTGCATTCAGTCATCCATTGTAATGGGTTTCTAGTTACTCTTGAAATGGTACCTGACTAAATAGGATAGTTCTGTAATCTAGATATAACAGGCGCTCTTATAATCAGCTCAATTAAAAATGTACATTTTACCATATCTACCTATTTGGTAGTGTTTTTATAGCTAATGTCACGTGTCATTTGAAGCTTTTGACAACTTTCCTATTTATAAACACTTATGCATTTATTGAACTTTTTTTTTGTTTTTGTTTTTTACAAATGCCGCAACATACAGCTATACCCTAACAAAGCTAGCATAGACATATATATCGCATGTGGCATAGAGATTAGATCAGATGTGAGAGTGGGTACAGTAGCACAACCCACACCCCAAGTGATCTAAAGCCTTAACATTGTTGGGAATATTATAACCACTCACATGTTTCAAACTGTCAGAATGTGATACAACAAGAGCACGACCTCCAGTTCAGTGCAGGATGTACAATAGAACGCCCTCCCAAATTAACCCCAGGGCCAAACATAAAAGTGCTCATATCATTAGATTGGGTCTTTCATAGAGCACACCTGAAAAAATAAGGAAATCAGAGAAAGGGCGGTAAAGGTCTGGTTGGCCTGGGGGGGTGACGACTAGATGCTGCCATGTTGTGCGTGATATGCTGACCTGATAAAGGTTGTTAGCCAACGTGAAAGTTTGTATTGTAGGAATGAAGGGTCATCTGAAACATAGGATGTGTCTCATCGCGGCTCTTCCTGACAAACACACTCACAAATATGTCTGTCACACATACGCGCGTGCGCGCATGCACGCTCGCACGTGCACACACGCTCACACAGACACACACTTACACACAAAAGGTAATGAGAAGATTATAAAGTGTAGATTAAAGTTCCATGTCACCAAGGAACAAACCACTTAATACTGTACTGTGATTTTTAAGAGT
Source organism: Amblyopsis hoosieri (assembly GCA_027564755.1). Lineage (NCBI taxonomy): Eukaryota > Metazoa > Chordata > Actinopteri > Percopsiformes > Amblyopsidae > Amblyopsis > Amblyopsis hoosieri. Next base: position 6,838 of record JAODUE010004940.1, on the reverse strand, counting down.
GGGAGGTATTATCGTAGTTTTGGCATGGATCTTACAATATGTACTGTCTGACTTGCTTTTTACAGTAAGTGTTGTAAAAACGCAAGATCGGTACTGCATGTTTTGCCAGGTTTTCTATATAAATAATAATCATAAGAAATCCTGTCAAACTCTATCCATTTGTGTGTCACAACTGGGATTATCTTCCATTCAACCAGGGTTAAGTGTCTTGCTCAAGGACACTTAACCAAGAGGCAGCGGGGTTTTGAACCAGCTCCACCCGCTGTGCCACTGCTGTCCTATAATGTTCCTGTTCTGGTCGTATGCTGCACCATTACTGGCTCCTGAGCTATTGTGACTCTTTAGCTGAATGACAGAGCTATTGATGCGACGACTGGCTAATACTATTTAAGGCGCTGGTGTCTTTTTGGAGAACCTCCTCCTTCATTTACCGATATCAGCAGAAAGACGCAGTTAAAGCGACCGATCCATGGTATTCACCTTGAGCTTTTTGAGCTAGTCTCATGCGCTTCCCTCTCCTCCTGTGTGTCATGTTCAGTGTTGGGCAAGTTACTCTGGAATAGTAATATGTTTCTAGTTACTCCTTAAAAAAAAAAATCATATTTATTTACTTATTACTGTATTATTGTTTTGTTACTAGGTACATTACTATATTACTTTCACAATCACTACCCTGACTCGCCCCTTCCGAAAAAATTATAACCTGTGTAGCTAAATTATTTTAGAATTTAATCCTCTTTATTGGAACAATAATTAACCTTACGAGTCAACAATTAGCCAAAGTGAAAACTGTTCAATTGGCCAGGACCAGAAATCTCATTCTTGTAACTCATTAATGCAGCATTGCTTGTAATATAATTACTGTTTTGGAAAAAGTAATCAGTTACACTACTAGTTACTGTAAATAGTAAAGATTACAGTAACTAGTAACTAGTAACTAGTTACTGCCCAACACTGGTCATGCTCTCTTTGAGGGGGGTGGGTACATTTTAAGTCTGTGACTTATTCGTATAAAAGTGATTAGGTCATATCCCGAATAACGAGTTGTGTAACTCTTAAGAAGTTATCTCAACAGAGGTGTTGTATATATACCCCCTATGGGCCCCACCCCCACTCCACGAGCACTCTACAGAGCCATGTCGCTATTCAGGAGGTGGGTGGGAACTGGCTGTAAGTAGAGGGAGGTTCTTCATGTAAAATTCACTTAGCTGCCATATTTTTTTCATCCCGGCATCGAAGATTAATTGGTTTATAACTCGTTTCGGTGTTTGGTGGTGGGTTGTGGGGGGGGAAGAATAATGGCAGTGCGGTGCCGGTCCGACCCCAAACCCTTTCCCCTTCTCCTCCCCAATCCCACCCGCCCCCCACCCAGTGCGCCGACCGTCTCTTAATACATCCTGAGAAATTGAGGTTAAGAGGGGATATCCAGGGGGTTATCTGGCATCCAGGGCGCACGGCACAGGGGAGATTGATGGTTTTAAGAGGCTGGGGTGCTGTGGTCATATTCATATGGTAATTCCCTCCCATTGTCCCGTCTTGCCTAATCTGAGGGATGAGGCCTTCTCTCTCTCTCTCTCTCTCTCTCTCTCTCGCTCTCTCTCTCGCTCTCTCTCTCTCCCTTGGCCCTGTTGAAACAGAGCCCAGTGTCACTTTATCATCCCATCAGATGGCGTGTGTGGATGTATCAAAATAACTTTTTTTTTTGTGTGAAACAGAATTAAAATGTGAGGTGTAAGGATTGCCAAAGGGATCATCGTGTTTATAGGTAGAGGGGGTGGCGTAATGATAACTTTATCATTACTACAATACCCCTTTAGAAAAAAAAAGATATCTTCAATTCATTATTTTGGACAGAAAGGCTTTCAGCTGAATAAAGAAAAATAATGTGAGATAGTGATCCACAACAAGTTACATTTACTGGATGTAGAGCTCAGATAGGAATCTGATCTCCAGTGAACATGGAGGCAAATGGTGGGTTTATTCGTCTGTGTGGATTTTGGTTTTACATTTATAAATCCATCCATTCAGGTGGCTCTAATGCATCACATATTTTTATATATCCTACATATAAAACACGATTTAACTTGGTTGCTTTGTTCAGAATGAATGAGGCAGAATCTGTATAGGCGGGCACCCGCATTATCTAAACACCTTGTTGAAAGAAGGAGGCATGGCAGAATGGTTTATATCAACCAGAAAGGTTCCAATCTCAGACTAAGTCCCTTCAATGTCATTCTTCTTAGAGGGTGTTGATAATGTGCACTCAGACACTATTATTATAATAAATGTGTTATAATAATAATAATATAATAATATATACATATGTGTGCTATAGTTCACCCTTAATCACCAAAGAATAATGTATGTATTAGGTGCACCATTACTGTTTGGACGCTAACTCAAGGCAAAGCACATGATTGGTCATTGGAGTGCTTATAAGTTACTATTCAATCCTATCGCTATTTTGCCCCCATCGCTATAGCCAATAAATACACGCTTCTGCTTTAGATAGCTAAACTTTCTGCCTTTGGGGTGGATCCTGTAAAATCTATTGCACCTTTTGACGGCTGAGAAGGAAAGAGGGGCATTTACATTTTTCAAACAGCTCCTCTTGGGAGCAGTACAATAGGTGAGTCCGCAGTTAAAATGTCCACAATCAATCTATACATGTAAATCATGAATCTATATGTGTGTGTGTGTGTGCGTGTGCGTGTGCGTGTGTGTGCGTGTGCGTGTGTGTGCATGTGTGCATATCACACATAATAAATGGCTTATCTATATACTGGTAGATCTATATATCCAGTACATGGCTGATCGATACTAATGAATTCGAGCTCAGTAGATAAGACAGCGAGAAGCCTCCGCAGAGAGACAGACCATAACTAAAGAGAGGCACAGGAAGACACACAGATGTACCCAGAGACAGGTAGGGGAGGGTGAAAGTGCAACAGACAGACAGGAGGCAGACAGACAGACAGACAGGTAGTGAGACAGACAGGCATACAGACAGACAGACAGACAGACAGACAGACAGACAGACAGGTAGTGAGACAGACAGACAAACAGGTAGGGAAGGGTGAGAGTGCAACAGACAGACAGGCAGGCAGACAGACAGACAGGCAGGCAGGCAGGAAGGCAGCCAGGCAGACAGACAGACAGACAGACAGGCAGGCAGGGAGACAGACAGACAGACAGAGAGACAGACAGGCAGGCAGGAAGACAGGCAGGCAGGTAGGGGAAGGTGAGAGTGCAACAGACAGACAGACAGGCAGGTAGGGAGACAGACAGACAAGTAGGGAAGGGTGCAGCAGATAGACAGGTAGTGAGACAGACAGGTAGACCAGTGACTCTGAGTATTAAGCCAACAGCAGGAGCAGACAAAGAATATGGAGACAGGAACAGTACTAGATGCAACACACACACACACACACACACACACACACACACTCACACCAGAAGTCAAACCGCAGTGTTGATTCAGTGTTGTGTTCCAGCCAGATCCATCTCCTCATCACCATCACCTCTTACTTCATATCGCCCCCTAATCAATAGCCATATTAATCATCCAAAATATCGCTGTGACAAACCAATTATTACTGTGCAGTCCAATACGGTGATAATGAATTTAGTGCAAATGCTGTGGACTCCATCCATTCATTAAGTGCGGATGGCTGCGCTAATGACCGCTCAATGTCACCCGGATCTTCTGCCCTGCTATTGACGAAGAGGAGAGGCATATGAGAGCCCACGCAGGCTCACGCACAGGCACGCGCACACGCGCACACATGCAAACACACACGCACACACGCATGCAAACACACGCGCACACATACAAACACACACGCACACATGCATGCAAACACACACGCACACATACAAACACACACGCACACATGCATGCAAACACACAGGCATTACGCGCACACACAAACGCAAGCACACACACGCACACACACGCACACACAACACAAAGACAGATGCAGACAAATTAGGTGTTAGCACACATGGCAAAATCGTAGACACTAAGTGCACCTGCGTCAACACACACACACACACGCGCACACACATGAACACAGGCAGGGTTCCAATTAACTTTTCTAATAAAGTGTGTGTGTGTGTGTGTGTGTGGGATGGGGGGGGGTGTGCATGTGTGTGCATGCACGTGCCTGTGCGTGTGTATGTGTGTGTTTTCTCACCATCAACAAGCCCCCTCCCCTGTGTATTCCCTGTATATCACCCTCAGAACAAGAAAGAGAGAAGGTTTGTATTTATAAAATAATAATAATAATTCATAAACCCAGATGGCTGATGCAGACACGAGCAAGAGTGATTCTCCAGTTATCTCTGCATCGGCCACTAGGGGGGTGCTGCACATTTAGTCTTCTCCACCCGACCACTTCTTCTCACACTCATTCTACTTTTTCCTGATGGTATTCCCTGCTGTAACCCCCCTCTCTCTTTCCCCCACCTACTCCTGTTATTGACGTGTCATGTCCTTCGCTCCACTAGGCGTCTAATCAACGGCAGAGAGGAGGATCGGATCAGAGCGGTGGGATGATGGATCTGGGATTCATTTACTGTGAACAGGCCCCCAGGCCCACTAAACCGCAGGTGTGTATATACAGTACGCTGGGCTGGGATGTGACGGGGCGCTGTCCGTTCTACGCAGCGGGCGACGAACCGTCAGGGAGGGAGGGGCACAAATATGGAGCTCGAGGACCGCCCGGGGGAAACCTTGAGGAGTCTCTCCTCTCAAAAGCACAGGAGAAACCATCTAACCCCCCCCCCGACCCCCACCCCTTTCCCTAAATAATACCAATATGTATAATAGGTGTGTTTGATTATGGTGCTACAATGAGGAAGCTGGTACATTTCCAATAGTATTGTCAGTGTGTCTTAATCAGAACACCCTATTAAAAAGTACCAATGACTAATTTAAGCACGTATGACAAAAGTGTCCCTTCATTGACCTGATTTCAGTACTGGTGCACTGCATTGCATAATGTACACCACGACAAAATGAACAATAGTCCTGTCAGATCTGCGTAGGGGGTTGTATTGTTCCTGGGGGTGTCACTTGGCGTGTCTGTGTCAGCTTCGTTAACGTTAGCGCGTGGCGGCGGGAAGTTTAACGTCGTAAAGTACGACGTCTGGGCGGCCTCTGACCCTGCCGTATACGGGCTAATATTTTGAGGTCGGCTTCTATTTATACGCTTCGTGTTTGTCTGGCGGCAGTTTTCTCCGGGCGGCCTCCGGAATTTGCATGCAAATGAACATCTAAAAACGCTCTCAATGACATAATTGACTCGCAATTAGAAATTTTCTTGAGCTGGTCACTTTGCACCGTGTGGAGGGAAGGCGTGCAAAATGAACATGCGCTCTCTCACACACACACACACACACACACACACACACGCACACACACACACACACACACACGCGTGTATAATGCAGAGGAGAATGGCTGCTATTTTGCATATTAATGAGAGTCATTAGCTGTGGCACATTGAGGGTTGACAAGGGGACTTATTTATGCCCTGGCCCACGCTGCTTGACTGTGAGGGGGGCGGCCACTTCACCGGCCCATGCTAATTGTTTCTGAGTATGTTGTACAAGCCATCATCATCATCAACATGGGACATTAGGCGCACTTTAAAGGGCTGCAGACGCCGAGTGCGGCCTATTGTGATAAGGTGGCAGACGCCCATGCAGTAACTTGTAACTGTCATCATGGCTGGTGGCTGGAGGCTGGTGTGGATGTATCAAAGTTAAATATAAAGGTACGATAATAGGAAATATCTGCAGGGACAACAATAATGTGTAGGGTGACTTACTGTAGTGCCATGTAAAAGAGTAAGCCACTAACTGAGCCATTAAAATAATAATTGACAGAGTTATACATTTATAGCACAGATTGTATTCATGTTTTTTCATTAGATTTTTTAATATTTGTAATGTTTTTTAGTTTTTAGATGAAAATACGTTTGGGATCAAGTAATTTGCAGGGCCCCTGCCGCACCTCTGAGGACCCCCTAGGGATCCCGGACCCCCTGTTTAATAAGACCTCTGGTCTAAAGTGAGCTCCAAAGTTTTAGGAGATTTAAAACCAATGAAAGAAAATAAACGCCACTGTATTGAGATATGTAACTCCCAATACATACTCTACAGTAAAGTAGTTTTAAAAAACTATCACTATTCACTTTCGGTAGCAGTAAACATTATCTGAGATGCACATGGTTATTTTGAACAATTTCACAATTGCAGGGTTTTGTGAATATTTTGTAACAATGACAATTTAATGCCAAAGGTTTAGAAACAATTTCACCTTTAAATAATCTGTAGATACTATATCTGAAATACAGCCAAAAAAAAATCCTGTTTTCAGTAAATTAAATATTCAGTACAGTTAAAATGTTCCCCGCAGACATAAAGACATCTCTACAAAATAAAAAAAATATGTAAATGTGCTTGTTTGAGGTATAAGACACATTCTAGCCTTTTACATAGAGAGGGGACCTTGGCAAAGGTATATTGCCATTACACTCACACAAACACACACACACACACACACACACACACACACACACACACACACTCTTTCACGCTGTTTTTGACAGCACCAAAAGCCCTTGCCGAGAATAGGGCACACCTTCATTTGTCTCCAATTCACTTCAGGGCCCCACCGACACACACAAACACACACTTACATATGTATTGTTCTCGGCTTCCCAATTATGAGCTGTGCTGTGTGCATGGGCCTGTCTGCCTGCCTCTGTCCCTGCTTGCGTCTGCTTCATACCACGGCTCCCTTAATGTGAGATGAGCTCTCTCTCTCTCT
>JAODUE010004939.1:0-10317 GCA_027564755.1 Amblyopsis hoosieri | reverse complement strand
ATTGTTGTCAAATGAAAAGATATGCTCACATATTTGCAAATATGTGAGGGGTGTACTCACTTTTGTGAGATACTGTACATATCACAATCTATTTCTCTATATAACTATTAACTGCAAATTAGGGATTGCGGATTGTTGTTTAGTATTACATTAAAAAACACAAGCAGACACAAATACGTTATTAACTTTGTTCTTAGAAAATCTTTCTCCGTATTTACATGTTTCAACAGACAAGCAGGTACAGACACTGAGTGCATATATACAGAGCAGCACGAGATGTTAAAATTAGTGCTAAAACAACACGTTATTTACAGATGGACCACAGCGGAAAGTACAGACCAGAATACTTTTATCACAAAACTTCTGTTACTCTACATGGTATTACAAATTCCAAGAGGAACTGTACAGTTAAAAACCAAAAAGAAAATGGTATATCTACATGAAATCCAATGCTTCTCCAATTGAGAGGCACCAAATTGTATATATTTACATAATATATATATATATATATACATAGTGTATAAGCATATATGTTTTCATATAGCTACCTGTGGTGCAAAGCAGCAAAAGAAAGTATATTGTATGTATGACTTCAATACTACAAAATAAATTTGTGCTAAATGGACTGACTGACAAATGGTAATATTACAAACATACCTACTATACTGGCAAAAATAAAACTGAGCATAGGTAAATAATAGTCGCTCAATGTCCCAAAGGTCTCAGGTGAACCAAAGTTTACAGTCAGACATAAAAATAAAAAAAATTATAATAAAAAATTAAAAAATTAAAAGAAAAAAAGATTGTCAAGAATACTTCAGGTTCATGCAAAAGCACAAAGCTTAAGAAAAAAATAAAAATAGTTTCATGTCACCCAATCAGCTCTTTCCTTTCATGGTGAGTCCAGCGTCCAAAGCAGGTGCAAAACAACCGCCAACGGCGCCCTCTAGGGGCTACGGGACAGAGGTGGGGCATGGGCCCAGCAGCACTTGGTGGGGAGGGGCCACGGGTTCCGTGTCTGCGGCGTCCCCGACAACGGAGACGGCGCTAGCCACTGCGGTCGTCACATTAGGGCCGCCTCCGCCGCCGGTTGCCGTGCCGATGGTGGCCGCCGCCTCCTCCTCCGCCACCTCCTCCTTGGGCCGCCGGAGGGAGAACTCCGTGACGCTGAAGACGAACTGCAGGCAGCCCAGCTTGACATAGCTGCCGTGGTGCAGGAGAGCCGTGCCCTCCCAGCCGGCCCCGCTGCCCCCGATCAGGCTGGAACTGCTGGCCTTGCAGCCGCACGGCGACCCCGCCCCTCCCCGGGGCCTGCTGCTCATCACGCCCCCTGCTGGCAGCGGAGGACCGGGCTGCTGCTCCGCACGCTCCCGCTTCCTACGTCGGCCTGGCGGCAGAGAGAGAGAGAGAGAGAGAGAGAGAGAGAGAGAGAGAGAGAGAGAGAGAGAGAGAGAGAGAGAGAGAGGAATGAGGGATATGAAGAAGGGGAGAGAGAGCTACGAGGCCATGGTGAAAAGTATCAGCCCGTACGAAGAGGGCAGTAACTGCGACTCCTTGGGGCTGCTTACTACTACTTCCTCCCCCCACCCCCATCTGTCTGTGTGTGTTACAAACCCCACCTCCTCTCTCTCCTCACCTCCCCTTTCAGTCTGGAGTTGAGGAATCCCAGGCAGTGTTTAATTGTAGACCGCCAGAGCTTTAGTTTAGGCTAACGAGCTCAGCGCCGGAGCTGAGACTCAGTCTGCCTCACACACACGCACGCCGACACACACGTGCGCGCGCGCACACACACACACACACACACACACACATGCAGCACATCAGCCTGCCTGGAGGCTCAACGGAGCCGCAGGACAAACAGGATTTCAAGTGAAGACGAAAGACGAAAAGAAGCTTTCAGCCTCCCAAGATTTCAGGTACGGCCGACGATGTGAGAGCAAAGCACGGCGAGGGACTGACGAAGGAGGTGGAGGAGGAGGAGCGAAAAGGAGAGGGAATTACACGGCCAAGTACGGGAGAATCAGAGAGAGAGAGAGAGAGAGAGAGAGAGAGAAGAAGACTGCAGCAGCAAATGAGAGTACAAGACTGGAGAGGAGTGAGTGTGGAGGAGAAGGAGAGAGACGACTGCAGGGGTGAGGGGGGAAGGAGCAGGGAGGAAAAGTTAGGAGAAGTAACGGGGGGAAATGGGGTCCAGGAACTGAAATGAAGAGAGCGAGAGAGGGAAAGAGCCCACGGAGATAAACAGCGACAGAGGAGCGAAAGGCAAACAACAGGCAGGAAGGAAGGGGAGGGAGGGAACCTGAGAAGGAGAAGGAGAGGGGGAAGAAAAAGTTTTCTTGCGGAAAAAGACGCAGATGAGGAAAACAGAGCGAGTGAATGACTGAGCCGGAGAGGACTGGGAGGAGAGGAAGCCAGTTGTTTTCTAAAGGCGTATTCTTCCCCCCACACACACACACACACACTCACACACAAGCGTCCGGAGTGGTTTTCTTCTTTCGGACATGTACGCGCACGGCGCGCGGACTACGGGACACGTCCGGCACCCTCCGCGCGACGCTCCCTGCCCTTGCCCCCACCGCCGCGTCGCCCCCCGCGGACCGCCGCCATTGCTCCCCCATCGGCCCGACCTGGGGTTCGGGGAGGGGGTGGAGGGGAGCTGGTCGGAAGCCCGCCGCAGCCCACAGAGGAGGCCCGTGTCGGCCGCGCCGCTTGACCCGGCCTACGCTTGGGACGTAGACCCTGCCCCGTGGAGGAGACCCCCGGCCGGGCCCCGCTGTGTGGCGTGGGTCGGCCGGGGGCCACTCCCACCTTCGCAGTTCAGAGGTCAAGCCAGGGGCGCGCGCAGGACAACCGTCGCCTACATCTCCCGGGGCAACGAGGAGGTGGAGGAGGAGGGCGAGAGGGAGGGACACTGGGGAAGTGCGGGGGGCCAACGTTTGCCAGCGACCAATGGCTACGGGGGACCGGACCACCAGTACTGGAGCAGTGTGAGGGGGGGGCCCCAGGACGGCTGTAATGGCTCCCACAGGGCTTTCTTCTCCACCGAGGTCCCGCAGACACAACTGCTCCACTGCCATGGCGGCAGGCGGAGGAGCCCCCTCGGCCCGACCTCGGACGCCTCCCTCCGGGAGACCCCCGTCGCCGCCGCCTGCAACCCCCGGCGACCGACGGCTCCCGATCCGGAGCGCCACTCTGTCCGAGACCAGATCCGACTGGTGGTGACTCACTTGGAAGATGTTCTGGGGGGGCTGAAGCAGGTCCACACGGAGATGAAGGAGGTAGGGGGTGTTGTCTGGGTGTCATCGTTACGTCAGAGGGCTCAGCTGCCTTGCCTGTTGTTGATGCACAACAACATGGGTGACAGTGTTAATGCGCGCCACATCAAAACTAAAGGTCGGGTTTTTACATGTGTTGTATTACGTTTGTGTGTGCGTGTTCACTGCACCCACCTACTTTTGCTTCAAAGCAGGTTAGTTTGACTTGCTGTGTGTGTGTGTGTGTGTCCATTGTTTTGTGAATGACGTATCTACACCACTAGAAAATCTGATTGGGGACAATTTGTGCTGACCTTTTGGGGAAAGTTGGCGAAATTGGCAGTGTTCTGAGCAACACATTTAAATGTCCGGCCTCGAGACTGTTAGGAAATGAAGCTTCGCTTTTACTGTTTTCATTTTTGCCTGTAGCTGTAAATCGGCACAGACTCAAAGAATGCCTCTATGGGAAGCCTAGAAATCTATTGTAGTGCTGTCAAAAACACCTCCCAGCTTCTGAATGAAAATTAAGAGCCATTGGGAAACAAGGCCGTCTAGGTGAATTGTCCTTGATGTGAGTGTTTCTGATCCGCACAGACCATGTTGTCTACATGCCTGTGGCAGTGTCCTGACCCACGCTGTTGTTATTCAGGTGGTCGAGCAGATCGACCGGCTAACAGCCAACATCGACCTCGGCGAAGGGGGCACCGCAATCACTAACGTCGGATCTGCTGCTTCCGACATGGCGTGCCGCCCCGGCTCCCGGCTGGAGGGGACATCGGAGCCTGGTCTGTCCCGGAGGCTAGACGAGGACCACGTCATGCTCAGAACTAACTCACCCTCCCCGGTGCACATGGCGTCGGTGGTAAAGACCCATCGCATCGCGGCGCTGCCCCGAGACCCTGGCACGCGCGAGCGGCCAGCTGTGAACGGCTACCCCTCGCACCTGTACCCCCCCAGAGCCTCCAACCACGGCGGCAGAAGCAGTCAGGAGCCCGCTCCGTGCTTAGACCCCGTGGTCATAATCGAACACTGCACCCCTGGATCGAGGACTCACAAACCGCCCCCGTACCCCCAGAACGGGAGGTGTGGAAACGGCCCCTGTCCGCCTACCAACGCCCTTAAGACCCCTGCCCACCCGGGGAGACACCGGCAGAGCACGAGCATGGTGTGACGGACGGGGGGGAGTGGGAAGGGTGGGCTTCCCCACTTCCATGGGGGCCTGAAACATGAGAGCCTTGCTCCAATGAAGCCCGAGAGGCAGCAGGCGGGGGGAGAACTCACGGTAAGCTCGCACACAGGAGGACTTTGTTTATATATTGTAGCCGATGACGTTTGCCGTGTTTACTGGCTGTGTAGGCTTTTGACTCAGTCATTAAATGAATAGCAGCGATCTCTGTAGCATAAGGAGCGTGTGTGTCTGTAAGTGTGTGGGGGCGGATTTTGTCTTGCTTTGTTGATGTCACATGATTTCCCGGCCCTCGCTGTAAAATATGTTACTCTTGAAGGATTCATTTGGGATCCAGCAATAGAGGTTTCATTCTGAAATGTCCCTTACTCCACTGATGTTTTCTAGAAAATAGCTTTGAAAATAGCTTTGTGTTTTGTTAGCATTTTCTGTTAAACATGTCAGAGTTCAGAAATCAGACTTTGCAAATACATCAAAAAGTACATCAATAACATTTCTGAAAAAAGGGTTAGTGCTCAGAACAAGATCTCAACACGTTTGCAGTTTTTGCTCCGTTGTTGCATAGACATTTGATTTATAGGCAGAATAGAAGATACAATCTTATTAATGTGACCGTTCTTTGCAGTGATCTTAGTCATGACTTTAGGGAACAGAGAGCTGGCAGGAGATCAGTACCTCTTGGCAGAGGAAGGTCCCACAGACATAGGAAATGAAGTATTTGACACAAAAGAGGCGTCTTGATATTTATAGGATAATAATAGCTATGACTCAGTACTGGTCATTCATCATCAAGGAACTGTAGTCTTGCTTTGAAATATACCATTATATCGATATAAGAGTCTTTACTCTGAATATATCTTATCTAAATTATTTAATTGAGAAAAGGGTTTCATTGGGATTTATTTTTCTCACCACCAGTGTTTTCATCAGCAAGATATGAACACTGTTTATTTACTTAATTAAATGGCACTCACTTTGCAGTGAATTAGTGAACTCCAGTGAAAGAAAACTTTATGTAACATGACCAGTGCCATATATATTACCTTAAATATTTTGAAAGAGACCATCCACATGTGTAGACACTTCCCTCTTGTGGGCAGTATGCACAACTACAATCTATTTTTTCTTGCTTTAGCGAGTTTGGCAAGTACAATCTGGTTTTAATCATAAAACTCCTGGCTGTCTGCCAGAACAGAATGAGGCAAACCCTGGTTCCGTACACGATAGCCTCATAAATGCTGTTCAACATTTCTGTGTTGAAATTAGAAATTGGGTTAAAACGCCAATATAATTCCTAACAGAACACACCTAATGGTGTACCTTCACGCGCATGCACATACTCGGGATCTAACATGCACACAAACATACACACACACATACACACACACAAATAACTACGTGCAGACACAGTCTTTTTTTGGTATACATCCACATCCAAACAGACACGTTGTCTACATACACAAACGCCAGTTTACTCTCTCTCTCTCTCTCGCTCTCTCTCCCTCTCTCTCTCACACACACACACTCACACACACCAACAGGCACGCACACGCACACACACAGGCACACATGTACTGTAGATGCAGGAACGCACACCATACCACAGTATGTTTCTAACTGTGCCACTGTTAGAGCACCCAGTCAGCTAGCAAGGCCACCTCACTCACAAGGACATGCTCACAGTGGAACAGGATTCTCTCCATTAGCATGCCTATCTTTTCATTTCTCTGCCGGTAGCTGAAACACAGCCTTGAGAAGAAGTGTGAATGACATGTGTTTGCATTCTGAATTTAAATGGTGTTTTGTTTATTTATTTATTTGTTTGTTTGTTTATTTTTTTTCTCAGATGCCACTGAGAAAGGCTGTCAAGAGGGGGAAGCTAAGCTTGGCCTGAAGGTGGGGGTATTTCCCAGGGAGAATGACCTAAAATGTTCAAGCTGTCTGATGCCCCAAGGCCAAGCTCCAGGCTTCAAATGCGAGTACTGCAGCCAAGCAGTTTTGCCCATAAAGCTTATTCCCCATGCATTGATGGCCCATAGAGATCTTGCACCTCTGACAAACATTTAAAAATAGTTTATTTTTTTATTTGCCTAGAAACTTTGTTGTCGTATTTTTTTCTTTTTTTGCGTGATGTCATTACAAAGCTTACAAAGTTGGATTCACTATTGCATACTGAATTGAGAAATGACTAATGTGCAGTAGTCTAATGAGGCTGGGCTACACCACCACCCAAACATCTGGAAGTTAAGAGATGCACTCAGTCATTTGCGCTTGGTTGAGCAGGTTTGATTGCTTTGAATGGTGATTATTTTTTATATACATTTCGTTTAATACAGCCATGTACAAGTTATACTCAAGTTGGTGATGGCAATGTACAGTCCATTTTTTGTGTTCTGCTTTCCAACTCTATCAATGTTTAAAATAATTTAAAGAAATTATATTTTGACAAAAGTATTCATTAAGTTATTTATTTTTGTGTTATTTTTTGTACTACAAACACCAGCCTGATGTGACCTAACATTGTTTATTGTATAATAATAATAATAATAATAATAATAATAATATAAGCTCTATTTGGGAGGTAAACTAAGTTTTGATTAGTTTGCTTTACTCCGTTGTAATGTCTTGGTTTTTAATTTACCAAAGATTTCCAGATAATTGGAACAGGGACGTTGAGAATACATTGCAATGCGATGGATGTTTACTCACAGCCTGTGATTCTTAAATGTTTCATTGGCAGATGAATGTACTGCATTCTTCCGTGAAATAAAAGAAATGTTGCTAATATTGGTGCAAAGTGTATAACGTGTAGTATTTTTGGCCAAAGGGCCGTGACAAACAAAAACATCCTCCTTTCTTCAGTATGGACATTAAAATGTATGTACAATATTTGATCCCTACCATGCCTGACCTACACATACCTACCACCCTTTGTAAAAAAGCATCTTCTGAATTACCTAAACGTATCTGTTAAATGTATCTGGTGCTGGCCTGCTCCTGTTTGATTTTCTAATTGCTTGATCAGTGGTAAGCCAATCACAGTATTAACTGATTTACTTTGTTACAGAAACAGAAACCAATCTCTCAGATTAGAAGTAGTGTCATGATATTACAGTAGGCTACATAACACATTATTCCTTCAAGCCTGCATCTAGGAGAATTATTTATGCATTGTCCCTTGATGTGTCAGGAATGGGGCGTAATTCCATGGCCTGCTCTGTAGATGGCAGTGTGTGTGAGTTTTATCTATTTTAGCCACATCGTGCTGGAGCATACTGACCAAACGTCTGTGCCTCTGCTTGTTTAAATCTTGCCCCCCCCCCCTGCTGTATATCACTATGTTGTCTTTGTGCCCACATGTCTGTCCCACTGTACAGTTCACTAGGCCTCTTTGACTCCCTTTCTGCCATTCTGCTTCTGGGCATGTTAAGCGATGACGAACTCCTTCCAACATCAAACCCGTTCACATTTCCACAATTTCTCCCACCCTCTGTGACACACATGGCCGAGTGCCTTATGAGCGAACAACACATCTGGGAGGGCCTGATAACACCCTGAAGGTTATAAAGGTGCCTTACAATCTTGTCCAAGCATCGGTCCAAAAGAAGCATTAGGGATTATACAATGTTAAATTTCGCATTTTCATAGCTACTTATATAAATGGCTTCCGTTTTAAGTAGTGTTTTACAAGATATAGTGGTTTCTCAGTTAATCAAACAAAAATATGATGTCATGGCTTTGTCTTGGGAACGTCTTTCTAGGTAGGCTACAATATGTTAATGTGACTACGATTATTCATACAGGGGGGTCTGTTTTGACACTGAGATAATAGTACGCTATTTTAAAGAGTTTTCTTTCAGTTGCTCGTCAAATCAAACCTGTCGTTCGGAACAAACACCTGCTTATGAGGGCTGAACGATGTGTGAATGCCAAGCATACCGCCCATCTTACCAGTCATGAGGGTCTGCAGCAGCCTGGTATTCGAGATCATGTCTGAGGTGATGTAAAGTGACGGGCGTGCAATGAGAATGGCTGTTACCACCTGTCCTTCAGTCTGTCTGTCTTGCGTACACATTCGCTTCATCTTGTCAGACAGAAGGAAAACCCAGTGGCCCCGATGGTTGGCTGTGCCTCTTTTGTAAATAGTGGAAGGCCTCTGGTATGTCAGACACATACTCTCACCAAGAACAACGTGTCTCTCAGTACTTCCCACACGGGTGTACGTGAGCAGTACACCCTTGTGCTATTAATACCACAGGTGTTCATTGTTTATTTAAACTTCGCATCATTTCCTGGCCTGTCAAGGTTTCCCTCAGGAAAAACCACTGCGTTTTGAACAGCTGGGGCCTTGTCTGAAGGCATGTCTTGGTTACAGGGTCATTCATGGAAAAATACAATCACAGGTTTGGGTGGAACTGTAAATGGGAGGCTAATTTTGAGTACCTCGAAATGTGCCTTTGGTTACAATCTAGCATTGTGTTGTGACATGTGAGCCAATGGTCGAATGGTGGCCATCATCATACCGTATGTTGTTCTATCCTTTCTAGTCGACCAACAACTTACAACTGATTGAGCCGAAACGCGTCAGTAAACATTGTGTATGCCCATGCTGATGATATAGTCACCAACCTTTCCTTCTAAACAACAAAATCGTATAAAAGTGATTTGTTCAGTGTGTCCAATTTTGCAAGCGTAGTTTCATACACGACATATCAAAGCCTTTGAGGATTATACTGTGAATACCATGCAGCTTATTAACTAAACACTGGAATGTTAGTTCTATTTTGATTAGGCCTTCTTCTGAGAGATGAGCGTGCCAAAAAATGAATTTGTGCTGAAAATAACAGATGAAGGGCTTAAGATTTACTTGAGACTGGATCAGCCACCACAGAACAGTGAGTTCTTTCAGCGTTAACTACAAATACCACCCAAGCCACAATACCATAACCGGACATGCCAGATGAATTGTTAGTCACAAGTCCATCTGGGGAGCAGTCCTTTGAAACTATTTGTAAAGGGCAGGTACTTTCAAAAAAATACTTGGCAGTTGATTGGATGAGTCACCTGGTCGTTTTCACTGTCCACACCTAAGCCACGCCCATATACTGTATCTATCAACATGATGTTGATTGGTAATTTCAGTTGCTACTTGGACACATTCAAAATGATTCCTAGGCTTTCCCGACTGATTCTCGCTGTTATTTAAACTGAAGCTTGCGATTTCAGGATGGTCTTGTGAGGCTAGACTTTCTCCACTCCCTGCCCTAAACTGACTTTAGGCTGTCTGTTGTGTCACCAGAACTCAACGTTGCCACAGTTATTATGACCTGCAAATAGTCACCGTTGCCCTTAGCAACCCCCTCCTGCTGCTCCCGTACTGCATGGCCTGATTCATTCAAAGGTCTATATTTGCCACTTAATATTAATCAAGCAAAGATGGTAAGCCACTGGCAGCTGTGCTGTGACCACAGGTTCACTTCCACCTGTCTGCCAGTGTGTTAGATTGTATTAGCTGGGATTATGTTTTTTATTTTATTTTATTTTATTTTGTAGATTTTTTTGGATGAGCAATGAAGCCTGCCAGGGCCAAGATGTGCTTTGTAAGGCTTAAGAGACGTGCACCCAGACATCTGCATGCCACACAGCTGAGCAAACAGTGGGCTGTCTTCTCTCTAGCATGACATGTTTGAAATGACACACCGGTTTAAAAGAGAAGGAGCATTTGTGCTTGAAGAGCTAATTACAGTACAAGGTTACCAATCAGCAGATATACCATCTCAGCTAATTACAGTACAAGGTTACCAATCAGCATATATACCATCTCAGCTAATTACAGTACAAGGTAACCAATCAGCATATATACCATCTCAGCTAATT
>JAODUE010004938.1:0-10317 GCA_027564755.1 Amblyopsis hoosieri | reverse complement strand
AGCGACACATTATACAGACCATGTAAAACTGAAAACCACTCAAATTGAAAATGTTTTCAAATGGCAGAACGTTTTCACTGGCCGTTTAGTAGGCCTTGTAGATGTATATAGGCTAGAAAGAAAATAAAAAGAAAAGATAAACAAAAAAAAAAGCGAAGAAAAAAAAAAAAAAAAGTACCAACAAGATAAGAGTTACATAATGTAAAGCAATAATACGTTGAGGCGTTGCGGTAAGGTGTGTAAATGCATGGGAATAAAACTATTAGTACATCTGACAAAATGTAAACTGTCAAACGTACCGCAACACAGATAATTTGCAGGTTTCATTAGGTTCTACCAAATAAAAACAAATTAGGTAGTGAGTTTTGGTTTTCATATACAAATAAAGCAGGTTCATACCAGAGAGACCACATTGTTGGTGATCACTCCTCCAAAGAGAGTCTTCACTGTGTTTTTCTGTGGGAAGAATACAGGTTACACAGGTCAACAACAAGTCACTAAAAGGACATCAAGCTTGGTTTTTAAATGTCACCACTTATTGGTTTCAGGGTCTTTGGAACTACAACTGAAAATGCCATTTAGCAGACTCAATTGTTCCTTGAGCTCAAGTACACTTGTGAATAGTAGCTGAACCAGCACACACTATTAGAACAAGTCTGTGACTGCAGCAGGAAGCTCATGCAATACGTCATGCGTATGTTGTCTGGCCAACGTCCTCACCAGGTCGTGAGACATCTCCTCTATCTTGGTGATGAGGTCCGTGAAGAACTCCGTCATGTCTTTCTGCTCTCCGGTGTTCAGAGGCTGCTTGTCCATGGTGTAGGTTTTACAGAAGGGACGAGGGTTGTACGCCTTCCTCTCGCTCTCCTGGAGACACACAGGACACATTAGTGGAGGAATGGACCTACTACACAACACTATGCATGCGGGTATACACATGGATGTCTCCGCTCAAGAGTACACTTCAGATATAGTATGTAGTGTAACTCACCATTAGATAAGTAAACATCTTCTGGAGCTCCAGCAAGGTGGTCTTGTGTTTAATGTCCTCAGAATACTGCGCACGCACGCACACGCACACACACACACACACACACACACACAACAGATATCTAAGATGGCCAGGCAAGCTTTGCACAGGCATAAAAATGATGGCTTCATTCCAAACTTGAACTGCCTGGAAGATTATATTTTCCACAGAATTAAGGCAAAATATAAGATGAGCAAGAAAGTACACTAGAGTGGATATATTTAATAAGTGGATACTGGTCAGTATATCAGAGTGGGTTTTAATGGGGGACTTCCCCTAATGTTCCCATGTCTTCCCTGATGAGCAGATGGGCTGGAGGTGCTGACCTTGGCAGTGAACACAGCCTGTCTGGCCTCAGGGATCATGTAGAGCTGTTGGATGGTGGAGGCCAGGTAGCAGGTGGCCCCCAGGTTGGTCAGGCCCACGAAGCGACACTCGGCACGGACGTCATCGTGAGGCCAGTAGTCCCACTTGTAGGGAGCGTGGGAGGCTGGGAGGAGACACAAATACTCAGCTCACAGAAATCTAGGTCTTCTAGGAGTCAGAAATTACATCATCATAGCTTAACGCAATGCAAAGTCAATGGAGAGCTATAGAATGCCGGAGGTGTTTACCAGCCAGCAACAATTGTCTTGCAGATGCAATCCCTATGCCAGAGTTCTTTAGTAGAAATCATTATTTTATAACAACGTCCTGTAACCTACATGCAACACAGACTATTTACCTTCGACCACCATGGTATATTTATGAGATTCCCTGGAAAGAAATGTCTTCATTAACCGAGGCTACACTTAGCAACTCCACTAGGGTCAAACAGTCTTCTATAAATAGACAAATAAATATATTTTTTAATATATATATATATTAAAAAATATATATTTTTCATGGGTCAGTGTTGGTGTAACTAAGATTTGCTGGAAATAAATGTTTTATATGCAGACTACAGCTCACTACCTACAAATCCAACTTTCCTGACGTTCGTGCAGCAAAAATAAACATTGGTCTTCTAGACTAGTCTGTATTCTCTATCGGACAGAGATTCCCATTGCCCATATTGATGTAATTAAAAGATTCGCTGGAACAAAGTTTTTATATGCAAACATTAACCGAGACTACAACTAGCCTAGCTCACCAACTCAACTAGCGGACTTTCCTGACATTCGATCAGCGAAAATAAACAGCGGTCTTCTACTTCTTCTACTTCTGTATTCTCCGTCGGGCAGAGATTCCCATGTTCAATGTTCTAATTAAAAAATTCCCTGAGAAGAAATATTTGTTATGCTCATTTCCATTCGTTTACACTCCCACACATAATTTCAGTATAGTGAAGTGGGGCTGCACGTGCAGTAAACAATTCCAACGCAACTAGGCCACACACCTATAAATACTGAGCACGTCAGCGTACACATCAGCGTACACACGTCGACACTCTGAAGTATAAACCAGGCTTTACAGGGCTCTATGTATCAGACGTTCACTACACAGTCTTATGTGACGTATTGCTGATGAAGAGGCTGAGACTAGAAACAGTCTCCTAGGTAACGTAGTGCTGATTGAGAGAAGAGGCTAGGCCCACCCTGCATGTGTTGGGACATGACCCAGTTGTGCAGCAGCCGGTAGTTCTCCACGGAGCCCTTCACCGTCTCCACCAGGAGGTCGTAGGCGGCGGCGCGGGCAGCGTGAGACTTGCACTTGGGCTGGGCGCGGTCGGCCAGGCTGGGCAGCAGGAACAGCAGGTTGTGGACATCCCGCAGGAACTCCTGGCCCTCCCTGGAGAACTTGAAGGGGGGCTTGTGCTTCAGCACGCTGGTGGCCAGCCTCAAGAGGCCCGTCAGGCCATCGTCCTCGATGGTGCCGTCCTGGTGGTCCAGGATCTCACGGCTGGGACGAGAGAGAGAGAGAGCGAGAGCGAGAGAGCATGCTAGGGCTGTGATTATCATGGCTGCACACTATTGTTGTAATGCACATCCTGGCCACAAACCCTGGAAAGTCCATGCATGACATCCACTGTGATGAAAGACACATTTACAATTCAAGTGCTGTAACCAGCCGGTGTAGAAGTGAGCATGCTCACCTCCTAATGCAGTCTGCCAGGTGTCTGGCCAAAGCATCCAGGTCGAGCAGGGTGGTCTGCGTTAAGGCACAGGCAGGGTTAGACACATATGGTCTACATACTTTGTGTGTGTGCGTGCGTGTGTGTGCGCGCGTCCCACCTGGCTGGCGTCCTTCACGTGGATGTTGTCTATAAGTTTACACAGCAGCCAGAAATACTCCTTACAGCCCATCTTCAACATGGGCTCCTCCTCATAGTCCTCCACCTGCACACAAACACGTAAATACAGTATTAACAATAGAGATCCTCATCAGCAGCAGCTTGTGCCAGCCCACTCAGCATTGACCCCAGTGCGGGGAGCATGTCTAGTAGAGGGGGGCTGGACGTGACTGTAGCACAGCTTAAATTGAGCCAGATCATTGTCCCCCCGGGAGGGGGGACTACTGACACAGAGTTTAGCCTGCACACCGGCTCCCATGGTAACCGCACGGGCAGGGCAACACATACCCGGAGAGGCTTGAGGGCCTGCGCATCGGGCAGGAACTTGAGCAGCGTGGAGGCGGCCAGCAGCAGGAAGGACCTGTTGATGGACTCCCCTCCCTCTAGGCCGGACAGGGACAGCTTGTAGAGGCCGTTGCACGCCTCGTGTCTCACGGCCGGCTGCGGTAGGCGAGTAAATATGCATGTTACATGTGTTTACCATTCTACTTGCTGCAGCCGACATGTTCAAGTCAGTATAGTATTGGTGAAGGTATAGTCAGTCATTCTGGTGGAAGCTCGCCGATATTTGAACTCCACACAAAACCACCTCTGCTTTCGATGCCATAGGGTGCTCCAATCAGAAGCAAGAATTGAGAAGGCTAGGACATTGTTGTGCGGTCTGCACCACTTGGTTTCTATAGGATTAGTTATTCAGCACGCACAGAGATACTGGGTAAATTTGGTGTA
Organism: Amblyopsis hoosieri; assembly: GCA_027564755.1. NCBI lineage: Eukaryota > Metazoa > Chordata > Actinopteri > Percopsiformes > Amblyopsidae > Amblyopsis > Amblyopsis hoosieri. The sequence continues at coordinate 6,286 of JAODUE010004938.1, read as the reverse complement.
TTCGTTTACAATCACTTACTATATCTTTAACGCCTATACGGTCTAGCGGGCATACAGAGCAACTTCAGTTCTAACTGGGTCTACAGCAGAATCCCAACCTATGACAATGAATGTTGGAGTAATGTGAAAGGAGACAGAGACTCTAGTTATTTGTCTCAGGCCAATGTCTTGTTCCTCCAGCAGTAGTAGTGCAGTCGCCATGGCGCTCTCACCTCAGGGACCAGCAGGGTGAGCTTCTTGAGCCAGTCATGCAGGTGATCGCTGTCAGCCAGGCTAGACTTCACCATGGAACAGCAGTGTGCCCAGCTCACCAACAGCCACATGGAGTAGTGTGTCACTGGAGGTAGAGAACAGTTTCTCCTGCTGTTAATCTGGGTTCACACAATGCATTATGGGCCGGAAACATGCTCGTGTTTGACTGTTACCTAACTTAAGTCTCACCTTCGTGACGTGATCTGTGGTCCGACTGAGCCTTAAGAACCCTGCAACACAACAGGAGAAACCCCTTCCTTACAAACCCGCAAAGCACAGTGTGTTTGAGTATAGTGATAAATAATGAACCCAAGGCACTGTGGTGATAGCTCATGTGTAGACATGTCATGTGAACCTGTGCCCTGCTAGAACGCAGTCTCGACGTGGCCTCTCGTCAGTCAGCGTGTTTTGTTTGTGTGTGCTAGCATCACAATGCTAGCCGTGTCCTACTGCCTTCGCATCATCGTACCTGGGTGCAAGGTTGTCGTAGGTGTAGGCCACATTAATCAAGCGCTGGATAAGGTTGGTACCCTCCACCAGGCCAAGAAACACCTGGGAACAAGCAGACAGCTGCATTAAAACCACTCTTTACATTCTAGACATCTGTGCATTTGAATAGGAAAATAAAACAGGTCACGGTATACAAATAATCTACAAGAAGATTTCCACAGTAAACAATATTGCCTAGTCCACACATGCAGATATTTTGTGATTTTGCAGTTTTGTTTCAAAACGATAAATCATGTCCATACAGCTGTTTTTAAAAACAAATCTCCATGAAAACACAATTGCATGCTTTCTTTCAAGCCTGTGAAGAAAAATGCCTAATTTAAACAAAGGATATAACAGCACACACTGACGTCCAATAAGACACACATAGATGTTACAAGCCTAAATCTCTGTTTTCTCTGTCTACATGCGAACACTGAACACAGGTTTTAAACACCTTCACCGTGGAAAGACTTGCTGAAACTCGTGATCGGAACTTAGTGATCGCATACACTGTTGGCATGTGAGGAAAAGGCCAAACCTCATAGAAAAAGATGCATGTTTAAAAATAGCCGTGTACGTGTGGACCAGAGTATGTGGGTGGAGCAGAGTGGGAGCGAGCGAGGAGTGGATCAATCCCAATTTGACTGGAGCACGGAGCGCAATTTGAGCGGGAGAGAACGCTCAATCGCTCAAGTACCGCTCCGATCTTCACGAGCAGCCGGTCACGAGGTCAGGACATGCTCACCCCATCGTAGCTGTGTTATCATAGCGTGTGATGTATGGTAGTTTTAATACGTGTAATTACACCCCTTACTTGTGGGTGGCGCTGTCTACTTAGGGAAGGTTGGACAGCTATACCTGTAGTGACGTGCAATGACGCAGTAAAGAATGAGATTGTGCTTGTAAGCCAGGTCTCCGTGTACTTAAATATACAACATACAAAATAGGTCTAACTCATCACTAAATTGTACGTGTTTGTTTTGAATTACGACTGAACAAAAATGAACGGAGCGAATTTGGAGCGCCAATTTTGTTTCCTTTGAGCGAAGAGCGGTTTTGAGCGGCGTGGCATGGAAAGACTTGAAGAGGTGGAGCGGAGCATAGACTTCGATGAGCGCGGGATTTCCAATCGCTCAGCTCCGCTCACATACTCCGGTGTGGACGAGGGGCATGCAAGTACAGCATGTTTCCATTGGTCACGCGTGCGTATGCGTACCTCAGTGAGGCGGGGGATGTGCAGGCCCTTGCCGTGCTCCCCTGTGGCCTTACGGGACTTGCTGGGCCAGGCCCGCTTGCGCTGGCTGTCCGTGAGGCAGGACCAGGAGAAGACGTCATGGTAAGCCAGGTCCAGATCAGCTGGGTCCACAGCAAACTGGCAGATCAGCTTCAGCAGGCACGCCAGGCAGTCCAGCAACCACTAGGGGGCAGGGTGGGGAAAGAAGGCATCGCTTTAACGCTCATGAGCCGTCCGTTTTAGACAACGGCGTAAGATACATAGGACATATATTATGTAGAAATGCAAATTGTGAGAAGCAAGCTCTAAAGTAAGCTGTAAACTGAAGTATCCAGTAAACTATTTGTTTATGGAACTTTGCAGCATCCATAAAGTGTTGCATTAGCTACCGCCCTCTGCTGGACTGTCCAGGCTATTGTACTATGCCAGAATTAACCATGGCATGTATGAACTGGCACGAACAAGGTAAACAGGTAAACGTCCCTGGATGGAGTCCCTGCATGTGAGAACAGAGATCATCACTAGCTGTCCCTGCACGGTCATGCAGGTCATTTATCCAGGAACAATGTGTGAAAAGGGCTTTAGACTACAGAGCTTTCCGGAATCTACAGTAAGTCATGTTTTTTCTGTTATATGGCTGGTCCTGCGACTTAAAAGCAATTACCACTGTCCAAGACTCCTGGCCCTTGGGTTCCAAGATGGCCGAGTTAAATATCTCCAGGAGCAGCTGGAGACCTCCAGATGAAACAAACTGTAGAGAAAAAGATTTATCATTCTCCCGAATGCTTGCTAACTTCGAGCTCACATCATAACAAACTCCCTCAGAAGCTCCGCCCCACCACGCTACACCAGAGAAAGAGTTCCTCTCCACATTCCAAATAGAAATACTGCAAATTTAGCATGTACTGAAATTATTTAAACACATTAGAAAACTGTACAACTTTAAAACTATGACACACAATATTTGGTGAGTCAAACATGCATGATAGAAATGTGATTAAAAGGTAAATGTAATAAATACACATTACCTTGCAGCTCCAGGTGTTCTTGCTGTTCTCTATCTGGTCCTCACTGGAGTCATCTGAATCTGGGTACAGGTCACTGTAGCTCCCCTGCTCACACACACACTACAATCAAAAGGGGCAGGGGGCGTGTACTGTGGACTGTGTGTGTGCGTGCGTGCGCACATACCGTGGACTCTCTGTGGATACGTCGATTGGGTTTGCCCAGGGCCTCTATGATCTCCAGGGCGTACAGCAGCTTATGGGGACTCTTGATCCTCAGCAGCTCCCGCCAACACAGACTCTCCCCGTTCTAAACACACACACACACAGTGTGTCAGTGCTACAGGTTAACTAGGAATAACAGGCTCTAAAACCCAACTGAAATGCATAAAGAATTGCATATAATGACCATTGTGAATTAGACTGGATGTTTGTGGAGTCTGACCTAGCCAACTAGTAAAATGACACTTGGGTCATTTCAGAGGCATTCAACGTTAACACAGGCGGGTTTCTCATTACAAGGCAGCCAATAGGAGCGGGACTCACAGCGTCTTCAGAGATGTTCTGGAAGGCCAGCAGCATGTTTGGACAGGTGGGTAGCAGCATTAAGAGCTCCCAGACGCGACGGGAAAGGTTCTCTGCATGCAGATGAAGCTCCTCACACCGTGCACTCTGAATGTAGAAAGATAGACACCACCCCACACACAAAGACGCGTTCTTAAAGGGCGTGTCCAAATTGATTCATACAAGTAGGTCAGTGTTATGCCGGGATTCCACCGGGCGCATGTGCGCAGTGTTCCGGCTCCGACGCGGGTTTGTTCCGTTCTCTCGAAGCGCCAACTTCCACCGGGAGCATTTCAGAAGCACAGCAGTTGTATTGCAGAGATTAACAACATCCGACATTGACTGTACTTTCACTCACTTCCACTCCCAAAAACTACTGCAATTATATTCCATACTGTGGACCTTTATGGAATTGTTCTTAGAAAAACGGATTTGTGTCATCAAACTCTTTTTCATTTAGAAAATGAACCGATCATCCCAGATGTCAAATCCTTCCACTTCTGGCATCTTGCCATCAATGTAGTCATGTGGAATACAATCGAGAGTCTGCAGACTTTGTTTTGCACACAATTTCAATTTAATTTGTATTCGTGTTGGCCGTCAAAAATAGACACAACGCCTATCTTTAGCGAAGCAGAGCGGAGAGCCGCTTCTGGGACGCTTCCAACACGCCCCGCGTCGCGTGTGGTGGAAATTAAAGCATTGACTGGAGTGGCCGCGACCAGCTCCGGAGGCTGCATGTTTAGGATATACTCCACTATTATCTTTACATAGAAAATATTGATTTGCTGCTATATTTAAAATATAGAAGGCCTAGATAGCACTTTCAAGCTTTGATAACAAAGTACACAAGAATTATGAGAGCTGCTTACTTTAATGCAATTGCAAATATTTGCCAAATTAATCTCAATATAACTTTTTGATCAAATCCTGCAGCCCTACTTGAGAGCAAAGGTGTGAAGGCATGGTATCCACTGCTCTGTCACACTACAGTACTATTCCACTGTTAGAAACAGATGCCTAACAACACCGTCATATGAACATGTCATAGGACATTAAGGAATGTCCATCCATGGTGAAGCTGTCCTACCTCACTGCTCTCCAGGGCTCCGTCAGCGTTGGGGCTGGGGGGCTTGAAGCAGGCCAGCATCTCCAGGAGGTCGAAGAGCGTGGTGAGATGGGGCTCCTGGAGGAGCAGCAGCATGGGGATGTTCTCCTGAGGAGGAGGAGGAAGGCACGAGGCGGGCAGCTGTACCCCCTCGCCCTTCCTCTCCCGACGAGGAGCGCCCAGGGACACAAACACCATCTGGTAAACAACACACAGGTTAAACCATCTAGTGACAAACACACATCGTGTTTAGACAAAGAAGAGCATGTTTGTTTTTAATCGTCATTCAGGTGAAACTAAAAGTGGCATCTTATGCGACACATGGGGGCAGTGGACAGTGTCCAGTCACTATAGTAGTGGGTTGAATGAATCATCGTCATGTGGCTAGCTAACTTTCTAGAGATCCCTTGCTAGCTAATGACCACAATGACAGGCACAGAACCAGCTTACAGTCACAGAATGTGTGTATTAGCTCACAACTGGCTTACAATCGCAGACTATACCTTTACACGTTTGAAGCCATGTACGCATGCTGCACACCCGTATATCGTCTGAGCCGGGGAGTAACTGACACACTGTGGATTTACCTGCATGTCTTTAAAGCCCAGCTCGTGTAGAGTCTTCTCATCGTAATCTGTGGTCAGCTCATGGCCGGATGAGATCATCCTGACGGGCCCCATTAAGCCACCTGTGGGAGAAGAATCACCTTTAAAAACTAGATTGCACGTCCTGACACATATCTGTCCTTTGGTTGGTCTATGCTTGCTGCGTTATAGTGGAGGAGAGTGCAGTGGTCACAGCCGGCAGACAGACCCTGTGGCACCACTGTATACAGCTGCGTGTGTGAACAGACACCTGGGAAGTCCCCGGGCGGCCGGCTGCTCTGGCCAAACTCCTGCAGCTGGGCTTGCTGATTCATCTGCTCCTTCTGCAGGTTCTCGTACCAGTGGGTCACCTCTGCTCTCAGGTCCGCTACCTGGTCGCTGGGGTACATCTCAATGGTCATCTGTGTGTGTGCACAGCAGGAACATACGGCCACATGTTCACCTCATGTCCTCGATGTGTTGTGTTGTTTTTACCAATTAAAAACAATGACGGAGGTTAATGTGCGATTTGGGATCAAGAGGGAACCTCCGGTGCTGAGAAATTAATACAAGGCGGACGTGCCAAACCCTGCAGTTCATCGAATGGCCACTTGAGGCTGGATGCAAAAGGGAGTCAATCCCCACCTACTCTAATGTTAAAATGTCTGACTTTACAGCAAGAATAAACATGTTTACAGCCTGGTTCAAAAAACATATTGGGTCTCTACAGCTAGTCTCCCCATTCATGGCAACTGCACGGGGGTGACTTTTTTCAGTTAAAAATATATTAGCCATGCATTTCTCCTATTATAATGAATAGGGGGCATAGGAAGGCATTTCAGGCGGAACGAGGTACTGCAATGATGGAGACGGCCAGAGCAAGCATTGTTCAAATACGTTCCTGAGAAAAGCTATGGGTGGCGTCACGGAGGGTTTGTGTGTATGTATCTCTCTCTCTCTCTCTCTCTCTCTCAATACCGTGATTTAGAGAATCGATAGAGTATCGCAAACGGTAATATCGCGATACTCATGTGTATCCATACTTTTC
>JAODUE010004937.1:0-10318 GCA_027564755.1 Amblyopsis hoosieri | reverse complement strand
TGACATTGCAATCATTGTGCCCATGGGTTTGCCTTAACCTCTCAACTCACAAAGTGTGCTAGACAGATTTATGCACAATCAACATACGTCCGCGCGCAAGAAACAACTTTATGCGTGTTCAAATGAACATTCTGTGCGCGCGACTTTGTCTGTGTGCGCGCTCGACTTGGTTCTTGTGTGCGCAACACAAAATTCTGCGAGCGCGATTTGTGAGACTATATTGACGCCATACACTTATACCCTTTTCCTGAGCCAATCGCACCTGCTGAAAGACGTGCAGCTAGCTAGACGAGTGAGTTGCACCACTTAAGAATGTTGCTAAATAGCCTAGAGTTGAATGGGGGAGGGGTATGGGGGGAAATTATGAATACGCCCATTCAGCCCTGAGCCCTTTGAATGTAGCGTTTTTTTGTCACTGTAAACACACTTATTTTAATTATGATTTATTTGGTTGATGTACAGTATATAAAATATATCCCTCTGCAATATATTGGGAATATTTCTGCATTTTAAAACCACTTTCATATATCTCTAAGCCCTCCGACATACATTTACCCACTGAGTACAGGTGCATCTCAATAAATTCATATTGTGGAAAAGTTAAGGAATTTCAATAATTAAATTGACGTGAAACTCATAAGTGCATCACAATTTTGAATATTGTGGAAGTAATTTCAACAATTCAATTGACAAAGTGAAACTCATTGTGGATTAATTACACGTGAAATAGCTCAAGCCTGTATTTGTCCCTTGATTACGGCTTACAGCTCATGAAAACCCCAAATTCGGTATCTCAGAAAATTAGAATGACAGACCAGTGAAAAAAGGAATTATAATACAGACCCGTCAGCCTTCTGAAAAGTAGGTTTGTGTACAAGCACTCAATTTGGGCTCCTTTTGCATGAATTACTGCATCTATGAGGCGTGGCATGGAGTCAATCAGCCTGTGGCACTGCAGAGTTGTTATAGTAGCCCAGGTTTCATTGATAGCAGCCTTCAACTTGTCTGCATTGTCTAATTTTCCTCTTGACAATACCACATACATTTGCTGGCCAGTCAAGCACAGTAATTCCATGGTCATTAAACCAGGTATTGGTACATTTGGCAGTGAAAATTAAAACAGCATGTCCATAAAGCTCGTCAGCAGAAGGAAGCATGTACTTCCCAACCATGCTGGCACGTTACAAGATTACACTGAGAATGGAGGGAAAACATATTTCATAATTTTAACTAGGAAGCCAGCTGATACATTGTACATTTATAGTCTATTACAGATAAAATAGACTGGATGAGAACTGGAATTAAGAGATGCACATATACAGTATAAGAGACAGGATTTGAAATGGGATGAACTGGACACACCACAAGGTAAACATTTTATTTTTAATACAAATGTTCCATTTTCTGAAATATAACAAAAAAACATCTTCTCCCAAAAAATAACTGGATGTCTTCACGGAGGACGTACAGTACCAGATCTCCTTAGAACACGGTTTTTAACCTGAAAAAGAAAATAATATTTTAACTCAAACATGCAACAACTCCCTGCTCATATGGGCCTAAAGTGCCTTGGGAGTCCCAGGTTAAAATCTGATCTGTGGTAATTTCCAAATACTCCTCTATATCTCTCTCCCATCCGCTTCCTGTCTATCTTCACTCTCCTGTCGCATAAGAAAATCTAGAATGTGTTGATTTACCTCGGCAACGCTCGTTGATAGATTTACAGGCTTGTGGGAAAATTATAGGCTTGTGATACTATCCTGATAGCACAAGGTATAGTGGCTTCAACGCGGGGTATCAGTCTGGAACTCCTCAATTCAAAAGCTAATATATTCCATTTAAACTTCTTACATGAATGAAATTCCAACCTTTAGAGTTAAATAAGAAAAAAAACTGCTGGAGATAGCTGTTAAGAAGTGAGCGCCACGAAAACCCCAAAATAACTAATTATAACTTAATTTAAATTATGTTATCTCGCTAAAAGTCAGTTTATTATATTATTATTAGGGGTCCAAGCAGCGAAGCTGCTGGATTCCTATTGTAATTGTTAGTTTTTTATTAGGGGTCCAAGCAGCGAAGATGCTGGAACCCTAATGTAATTGTTTTTATTATTATTTTCCTTCTTCCGCAGTTTTTGCAAGTTCGCAGACTGGCTAACTTTTTTAGAAACTTGGCACATCCATAGAGGGCTATGCCAAACTCACAAAAGCTAATTTTGGTGTCCATAGGTCCATGCCTCTAGCGCCACCATCGGGTCAAAGTCACGATTTTCAAACGCTTATAACTCAGGCTGTGATTGGCCTAGAGACATGAAACCAGTGTCAAATGATGCATGACCACATGCTGAACAACTTTCCTAGAGGCCATTTTAATTTGTGCCAACTAGATTTTCCGCCATTTTGGATTTTGTGAAAAAACTCAAATGTATCTTCGGTCGCAAATTTTGTCCGATCTTATCGAAACCTGCCATATATGATCTTCAGACCAAGCTTGACAAAACATGTAAAAAATAATTTTGATTCACATAATTATTTGTCTGCTAAAGTTGATCAAAAATGACGCCGATGCCGCCATTTGGGACTTGAGGCCGAATCTCAAATACCGTTTGTCCGATTGGCACCAAACTTGGTACGCATGTTCGGAAGGAGGACCAGAGGAGTCCTGCCATGTTTGGAACTAATCGGCCATGGGGGGGCGCTATACCAAAATGCCCTTTGTAAGGCTCATTACTACTCAACGCAAGCAGATATTTTAACCAAACTTGGTGAGTTGCATGAGTGCAATAGGTTATTGTACTCCAATAAATAGGGAGTCGGTATTCCATACCATGTGACCGCCACGGGCCAATTAAATTCAAGCTATTAAAGCCTTTAAAAATGCTTGACAGTCATGAAACTTGATCAGTATAAAGTCTTATAGGCCGCCAACAACCAGTAAATGTTTGGGCGAGATCGACCATTGGGGGGCGTTAAACTTGAGATTTTCAAACAGTAATATCTTTGTGCTCCTTGGAGCTGAAATCACCAAAACTATCTCCCAATGTGAATAGCGGTATGGTTAACAAAATTGCCTCTTGGAGTATTGTTTTCAAATTTTTTGTATTTCCGCCATATTCAACTTCCTGTTAAATCTCAAAAATGTATCACAAGTCGCAAATATTTTCCAATTTTCCTGAAACTTGGCATAGGTGATCTATACGCGAAGCCTAACAAGTTATTTTGTGGATTTTTGATTTGCAAAATCGTTTGCCCATTGTAGTCCATCAAAAATGGCTGCGAAGCCGTGAACCAGGAAGCAAGTGAGTTTCTTAACAACCGCTTATCTGATTGTCACCAAACTTTGTAACCGTGGTCGGAATGAGGTGCCGTGGAGGTCTGAATACGTCAACTGCCAACAACTTCCTGCATCTGACAGTATCACAGGAAGTGAGGGTGTTTCTCAAATACAGTTTGTCCGATTGTCACCAAACTTGGTGTCCATGGTCCGAACAAGATGAGGAAGAGGCCTGTGGTGTGTGGCGCCGATCGGCCATGTGGGGGTGCTGTTTTTGAAAATCTGTTTAAATGCTCATTACTGCCTAATGCAAAAACCGATTGCCGGGCCTACTCTCGGGCTTACGTGGCCAATTCTCGTCTTGCTAAACTAAATTTAAGATGTATTTTCGTTGACAAGACGAGATGAAAACATTAGTGGTATAATTTAAATTAAAAAACTTTGCCTGCATATTATTTACCATAGTTTCACATTTAAATAAAAAAAGTAAAAACCCTGCCTGTGTATGATTTACTGTAACTGCACACGTGTGCAGGCTGCAGCACAATGTTAAAGCCGGCTGGCGAGACTGCATTATTAACCGCAACTGCACACATAAGTGGGCAGCACAATATAACATTTGGCAGACGAGACGGTCTTGTCACAATCACATTCACATGACTGCAGTGACAGATCGACAGATATAACTATAATTTTGCGCTACAGTAGGACAATCGACAAGGTAGATCCGATTGACAGAAAACCGGATCGATTTCATATGCATGCGGGTTCAAAACGTAAATAGCCTACAGCTCTAATCTGGATTCCTTACCTTAATTGCCTATACCAGGTGAAAATGAATTAATACATTTGAAGCGACAAAATAACTAGTCAAATTGTGCTACCTGGCCGAATAAAGGGTTATAGCTTGACTTTCGACTATGCTACCATCTGCATGCAACAGGCCGTACCCGTGTAAGACTGTTGCATTTGTTTAAAGAGAAAACATTTTGACTAAAAGTTGACTAAAATGTAATAACCTTTCGTTGACGAAAAAGTTTTCTATTTTCGTCGACTAAAATCTGACTAAACCTATTATGCATTTTCATCTAAAGACTAAAATGTGCAAATCTACGGATCCTTTCACCTATGCGTAGAGCTAACACAAACATCTTCAGACACGCATATCAGTGATGCCCAATGGTGATATAACGGAATAAAGCCCTTTCCCAGATTAAAAAAAAAAGTCTAAAACTCACATCATCACAGGGACATCGCCAGGTCAAAAATATGAATCTCCCACGACCAAATAAATTTATCAGAGCCAGTGGGGAACCATGACCCTGGGATTTCAGTGTCACCACATCAAGTCAACATTTGCCAAAAGTATGCGATCACGAATAATTACGTGTAAGCTTCGACTGCTATTGTAACGTACAGGGCTGCACCGTCGGGCGGTACACCTTCCCAGACACGCTTTTATGCCAGTGTGCGTCAGCCTCCGGTCACCGTTTGCCCAGGTACCCAATGCACCCTAGCCGCTTCCTATTGTGTTTTTTTTTTAATCATTTACAGCCGTGTAGGGGTATAGGTTGGGGATTGTCTTTTGTTCTTTGTCTGATATTGTTTGCCTCTTGGTCGCTGTGGTCGTGATGTTTTTTCTGGCTGTGTGAAGCCACTTCATTAAACGCCAAGCGTAAAGCTTGCAGTTCCATGTCTCGACTTTCTCTTTCATCTGCGCCTGTTTTTGCCCCCCCCCCCAACACGTTACAGCTATATAGTAAATGTTGACCTCACGCAACTGCATAAGATACAGTACAGACTGGTCTACATTTTTGCCTAATGTACAAAATATTGTAAGACTAACGTTCTATCAAAAAGCTAGATCTTAGGCTTAGGTTTCCACAAACACGCAAAACAAACTTGCCTGTTCAACATCAGACAAGCAACAATCTCGCCAAACAGACTAAGCATCTTAAATTATTACAACATCATCTAAGAAATGGTAGTCTCACGTGGGTGGTCCTTATCTCTCACCTGAATAAGAACGCAGCGGTGCATAATCGGTGCACGTGTCTTGGTCTCCAACACTGGGCTGCGGGCCTGGCTCTTTCATGAGTTGCCTTAAGCCTTAACCGTATCCTCGTCAAAAGCATTAGAGCTTGATCATCTTCAAAACGCCGCAATTTCGGAAACAATTTAATATCTTTCCATTTAGTCTGCCACATATCAAAGACAGCAGAGTGATCAAGCCATGTGTTTAATGTTCCCATGGGAATTACACTTCCGTCAACTTCAGTCATCCTTCAGTCATCCTGATCCTCCACAAATACTTCTTGATGTTCACATTTTTCCTCTATAATGCAATGCTGAAAACAAGTTGAAAATGTTCACCTAGTACCTCACTCGTTGGTCCTGCTCTCATTGTGGCAGATTCACACAACATAGACTGGATAGTCTATTGGTGTCAGCGTCAAAGTCATCATGATGCTCAAAAACACCTCTTGAGGCTTAAATTCCTACCCAAAAATGCAATGCTGACAAGATGAATATTGTCGCCTCGTTATTAGTACGGTACTTTCTGACACAGCTTTCATCTTGGCTTAACGATAGCTCCCCTGACAATTATGTGAATACCAATCGTTTCATTCTTCTTCTCTTTTGCCTCACTTTTTCTGTGTCCCATGGTACTGTACTACAGAAGATCACATTTCCGTTTCCAAATGTTTTTATTCTCACTTATTGTAAAGATAGTAGCATCCTGGCTAAAACTAGTTCATCTGCTACTCATCTTAAGTTGTTTGGCTGGATGCCTATACAGTGAAGATACATTAGTGACACAGGTCACAAGCATACACACAGTCAGCATGAGTCACGTGGTAGGGCATTCTCTATTAGTTGAGTGATGTTGAAATTCTTACAGAAAGTCCCACCTTCATCCCATATCAAACTGTGATTGGCTAATGACAACTATCATGTCAAATATGCCCCTATTCCCTTGGAACGTGGAAGGTATTAAATACATGTATTGAATGCTCCGCGTTGCTGAGACATTGGTAACATAACTGCTGTTCAGAGTATTCTGCCTAGCAACTATCACAAGAAATGTTTGGTTGGATTGGTTAATGTTTACCCCATTTGCCTTCATGTAATGTAGCTCACCGTGTCACAACAGTCTGCTGCTTACTAAAAGGTTTCACTTTCAGTAGATAGATTTCTTTATTGTCAATGTACAGACATCGAAATTCAGGTGCACTCAAAGAGCTGGCTCAATATAAAAATAGATAAAATGGGGTTATGCATTTCACTGCCTGTGGGAAAAAGCTGTTCTTGAGTCTGTTAGTTTTGGTGCCTTTTTACAGAAGGCAGGGGGAAGAACAGGTGATACCCGGGGTGAGTTGCATATTTTATTATACTGATGTCCTTGCTTTGTAGTCTGCCAGTATAGATGTTCCTGAGGGGCAGTAATGTCACGCCGATGGCACGCTCTGCTGCTCTGACTACTGGCTGCAGGTCCTTCCTGCTTCAGTGCAGCTGGCAAACCACACCGTGCAGCAGTATGTCAGGAGGCTGCTGACCGATAAAAGTTGGTCAGCAGGTGAGCAGGGAGGTGAGCTTGCCTTAGCTTCCTCAAGAAATATATGGGAGATGTGCGTAGTCCAGGTGAAGTCAGCAGAAATGTGCACTACAAGGAACTTTAAGTTCTCTACCCTCTCACCACATCCCAGCTCTGTTTTGTTTTGTTTTCAAATCAGATCAATAATATATATAAATATAATATTTTTAGGCTATACTATATTTTATTTGGGATATTCACTGTCACCACGCTGTGGGGGAAGGAGCCAGAACTTGTGTGGGATGTGGAGCGCTACCATTTAGATCTGGTGGGGCTTACCTCTACACAGTCTTGGTTCTGGAACTGTTCTCCTGGATAGAGGGTGGACTTTATTCTACTTGCCAGGGTGTGAGGCGCCGGGCGGGTGTGGGGATACTAACAAGCCCCCGTTTGAGCGCTGCTATGTTTACCCCGGTGGACGAGTGTGTCACCTCACTACTCCTACGGGTTGTGGGGGGGAAACTGGAGACCCTAAATGGAGTCCTGTATGGGGCTCCAGTAGGGGACTCCATAGTTCTGCTGGGAGACTTCAACGCGCACGTGGGCAATGATAGAGACACCTGGAGAGGTGTGATTGGGAGGAACGGCCTTCCTCTTCTAAACGTGAGCGGCCGTTTGCTGTTAGACTTCTCTGCTAGTCATGAACTGTCTATAACAAACACCATGTTCGAACTAAGGATGCTCATAAGTGTACGTGGCATCAGAGCACCTTAGGCTGAAGGTCGATCGATTTTGTGATCGTATAATCTGATCTGAGGCCGCATGCTTTGGACACTCAGGTGAGGAGAGGGGCAGAGCTGGCTACCAACCACCATCTGGTGGCGAGTTGGGTCAAGGGGTGCGGGAAGACTCTAGACAGACCTGGTAAGCCCAAACGGGTAGTGCGGGTGAACTGGGAACGTCTGGAGGAGGCAGGGGCAGTGGGGAACAATCCAAGCTGTTACAGCAAGGATTGGACGCTGTTGACCTCAACTGAGGAAGTAATTGGGTGGTGGAAGGAACACTTTGAGGAACTCCTGAATCCGACTGACACACCGCTCTCTGTGGTAGAGACAGAGCTGGAGGCTGATGGGGGATCATTGTCAATTTCCCTGGGGGAGGTCACTGAGGTTGTCAAACAACTCTACAGTGACAAAGCCCCGGGGATTGATGAGATCCGTCCATAAAAGCAAAAAGTTTTGGATGTGGAGGGGATGTCTTGGATGACACACCTCTTCAACATCGCGTGGAGGTCGGGGACAGTGCCAAACGAGTGGCAGACTGGGGTGGTGGTTCTCCTTTTCAAAAAGGGGGACCAGAGAATGTGTGCTAATTACAGGGGTATCACACTACTCAGCCTCCCTAGAAGTGTGAAGTGGTTGGGATGAGGATTAGCACCGCTAAATCTGAGGCCATGGTTATCAGGTGGAAACTGGAATATTAAAGGTCTGCTACAAAACTGGTCTATATTGCACTATATGACATACCTCCTACCGCTGCCTTTCAGACCCAACCTGCTGAAGTACAATCATACTATGGAGTTTGTTTGGAGTGGGGGAAAAAAAAAACCTGAAGGGGGGGGGGGGGGCGGGGGGGGTTTGGTCTTGCCCAGGATACATTTTGGTATCATTATGCTTTCTCACTCTCTCAGCTGCTCAAAATCAATTTAGCTTCGACCAGGTGCCTTCTTAAGTTCAAATTTAATAAAAACAAGGTGCCCCATCACCTCTGAAAGCCTTCCTTACTCAAATGGGCTGGTCGGTATCTTATGGAAATTCTGTTGTGAACTTTGAGAAGGTTCCCTTGTTTAACACTAAGAGGATCTATTTGGCTTAATAAAACAATTAAGATAACTAAACCATTTTTATATCAAACCTGGGTAAAAGCAGGAATAATTTATCTGAAGGATTTGTATGATGGATAAAACGTAATGTCATTTAATCAACTGAAGGCAAAATATACACCAATCAGACATAACATTACACGGTGACAGGGTCATGGGTGACCAAGACTCATTGATGCACGTGAGGAGCATCAATGGCCTGTGTGATCCGATCCAACAGAGAAGCTACTGTAGCTGAAATTGATAAAAAAGTGAATGATGGTTCTAATAGAAAGGTGTCAGAACACACAGTGCATCGCAGTATGTTGCATATGGGGCTGCGTAGCCGCAGACCAGTCAGGGTGCCCATGCTGACCCGTCCACTGCCGAAAGTGCCTACAATGGTCACCTGAGCATCAGAACTGGACCACGGCGCAATGGAAGAAGTTTGCCTGGTCTGATGAATCATGTGGAAGGCCGGGTGCATATGCGTTGTTTACCTGGAGAACACATGGCACCAGGATGCACAATAGAAGGAAGGCAAGCCGGCGGAGGCAGTGTTACCCCGGAATTCCACTGGGCGCACATGCGGAGCGTGTGCGACCTGTTTCGGCTCCGATTCGGCCTCCGGAGCTGATCGCGGCCACTCTAGTCAATGCTTTCACTTCCACCACACGTTACACAGTGTGTGTTGGAAGCGGCTCTTCCCTCTGCTTCGCTAAAGATAGGCGCCGTGGAAGCCGCAGCCAACACGTGCTGCTCAAATACAAAATACAATTGAAGTTGTGCGCAAAACAAAGTGTGCAGACTCTGGATGGTATTTCACATGACTACATTAGTGGCAAGAGGCCAAACGTGGAAGGATTTGACATCTGGGACGATCGGTTCATTTATACATTTGAAACAGTGTTTTATGACACCACAGAAAAATTCCAGAAAGGTCCATGTTGTGGAATATAATTGCAGTAGTTTTTGGAAGTGGAAGTGAGTGAAACTAACTTCCACTTCAGACAGGCAAAGCAGTTTTGGTTGATCTCGCCAATACAACTGCCTCACAGCGCTATGCTTTTGAAATGCTCCTGGTGGAAGTTGACGCTTCGAGAGGACGGAACAATCCTGCGTCGGAGCCGGAACGCTGCACACACGTGCCCGGTGGAATCCCGGCATTATGCTTTGGACAATGTTCTGCTGTTAAAACTTGGGTCCTGCCATTCATGTGGATGTTACTTTGACACAAACCATCACCTAAGCATGGTTGCAGACCATGTACACCCTTTCATGGAAACAGTATTCCCTGATGGCATTGGCCTCTTTCAGCAGGATAATGCACACTGCAACAAAGCAAAAATTGTTCAGGAATGGTTTGAGGAACACAACGAGTTCAAGGTGTTGACTTCAAATTCTCCAAATTCCATAGATCTCAATACAATCGAGCATCTGTGGGATGTGCTGGACAAACACGTGTTTTCAGGTGGAAACAAACAAACAAAGTCCTTAAAGACTGAATATAGTGTCTCTGGCGCAAATCCTCCTTAGAATCTAGCTAGCCAACATAAATTATCCATCCATCGGGTCGGGTCGCGGGGGCAGCAGCTCCAGCAGGGGACCCCAAACCTCCCTTTCCCAAGCCACATTAGAAAGCTCTGACT
>JAODUE010004936.1:0-10318 GCA_027564755.1 Amblyopsis hoosieri | reverse complement strand
CGATCCAGTGAGTGCTGGAGGTCACAGACCGATGATGCCATCAGGACCACATCATCTGCAAAAAGCAGTGATGAGATTCCCAGGTCACCGAACCGCAACCCCTCCCCACCACGACTACGCCTCGATATCCTGTCCATGAATATCATAAAGCGCAGCCCTGGCGGAGACCCCGACCTGAAACGAGTCCGACTTACTGCCGAGAATCCTTACACAGCTCACGCTTTGGGCGTACAGGGATTGGATTGCCATTATAAGGGACCCCCTCACCCCATACTCCTGCAGCACCTCCCACAGTATCTCCCGGGGGAGCCGGTCATACGCCTTCTCCAGATCTACAAAACACAGGTAGACCGGAAGGGCATACTCCCAGGCCACCTCCAGGATCCTTGCGAGAGTAAAGAGCTGGTCCGTTGTTCCACGACCAAGACGGAATCAAAATTGTTGTTCCTCAATCCTCATTTCGATATATATCGGTATTTTCTAAAAAGTTGGCTAAATGTTGTAACCTGACAAGCCAGATAAATTGTTGTCACAAGTCCATCTGGGGAGCCATACATTGAAACAGTTTGTGAATGGCTGTACTTTCAAAGAAATACTTGGCAGTTGATTGGATGAACTATCTGGTTGTTCGCTGTCGGCACCATGGTCAGCACACCTAAACCACGCCCGTATAGCTATAAACACAACGCTGATTGATATATATATGCAAAAATGCAAATGGTAATATGGCGATGTTCCTAGTAATGATGTCATTTAATCTATCATTCAAACTCAATACATTTTACTTAGACTAGTTGACAAAAATACTCTGTCAACAATGGTCTCAATCTATAAGGCTAAACAACGAGAGCATTGGAAAATCTCACTTTATATTGATTCTGCAAGACTGTATTATAATCATAGAACTATACTGATGCATCGACTGTTGAAAAGCAAATGCATTTGTTATATCTTATAGTACATTATTGTTTAGCCTAGCGGTAACAACAAACTATTTATGCTAATCGTGGCAAATTAAACAAAGAAGAAAAAATAAGGAGAAAACAGGAAACCTGACAGAAATTTTACATTTTTTATTTCTAGATACATTATAAACAAAAACATGCGTTCATCAACCACCCGAACATAACCAGACCCACACACTGCCAACCTGTGTCTGTATATCAATGGCGATATAGAGACAATGATTTCTAATTTAATGCACGTTTCAAAGGGACATGCCAATAGCAGAGCCACCAAAGTCCTTATGCCTATCTCTGGAGTGGAGCCATGGCAGGCTACAGCAAAGTAAGTGAGCAGTAGCCTTGCTATAGGCTTATTTAATTGTTTTGTTTATCTGTTAGCTGCGCTAGCTTAATATAGACATGCGTATATGCTACGAAATAAACGTTTACCAACTTTATAGTTCAGTATGGCTGCAGATTAGTCTATTGACAGCCAGGGCATGAGAGGATCTCCACCACTGCTTCAGAGCTGTGAGGTGCGCTAGAGGGGTATGAAAACTCACTAAATTTAGCGACAAAGTCGCTAAATTGGCAACACTGGTGTTGTATGCTGTACTGAGTGTTTGCGTGCTGATTAAAATTATAATTGTTCTGAACCCCAACCTGCGTCTGGTTTCTGCCACCTCACCCACTCGCCGTGACACATAAGAATTCACCAGAACGCAGAAAATGAAGTCTCTATGTTGTATTCCAGTAAACATGTTTGTGGTATTAACTGCATTAAAATTGCAATTTTCCGGCACATTTTTCTGCACAGTTACACAGATATCTTTTGATAAGCAGTTTCAAACATCAGTACATATATTCAGTGTCTTTCTTTCTTTCTTTCTTTTGCATTAACTTTGGCATTATCAAAGCCAACAGTCCACTTTCCCCCCTTGACTGTTAGATCATCAGAAAAATGTCCTCCCTTAAGACCAATGAGCCATGGACAACTCCAGGCACACAGCCAACATCTACTGGAACCTAAGGACACAAAAAACAGTTGCTGAACACGACACTGTCTCGTGTAAATTGCACTAGAACACTGTCTGCATACTGTATCTTCTTAACACAGTTGAAAAAAATCATATTTTATAATGCTTTCTTACCAAACAACTTTTAGATAAAAAACATAATCCACATGGTGCATGGTTATAAAAAAGGCAATTCACTGCAAAAGAAAAAGGGTTAAAAATTTCTTTGACATGAGAAAACCTGGCCAACACAACCTTGCGTGCGTGTGTGTGTGTGTGTGTGTCAGAGAGAAATACATTATAATAGAATGAGGGAGAGAGAGAAGGGAAGAAGAGAAAGACAAAAATATGAGCAGGTGGCAATTTGCATTTTATTAATATTACTAAACACACACACACACACACACACAATGCTATCTTCAATCAGTAAATCACAGGTGCTGAAGCATTTGGGCTTCTCTGGCTTTGTTTCCCCAGAGGGCATCTTTAGCAGCTGAAACCATTCGCTCCATCTCTCCACAGGGACACACATTAAATTAAATGCTTTCTCTATAGGAAAACCTCTGGCCAGAATAACACATAGATCTACAGGTCAGAACAACAACCTCTGCTCTGGTGTTATTATAGGCAAGAGATCTTCAAGGTTTTTCAGGACAAGGGCCCCTTAGCTGATGGAAACACGGCACAGAGACCCCCTATCAAATATGGTATAAAATATTTAGTTGCCGAGCCAACAATGTGTAGGGCGGTCTATAGTGCCATGTATGAAAGTAGGTCATTAACTAAGCCGTTCAAATAATTATTGACAGATTATAGCATAGGCTGTATGTATATTTTCTGACATTTACCATTTTTTTTGATGAAAATACATTTGGGATCAAATAATTTGGAGCAGCCCCTGCAGTACCGCTGAGGACCCCCTAGGGGTCCCGGACCCCCTGTTGAAGTCCTCTGTTATAGGCAATAGCTGTGTAATCTGTAACGTATTTCACTATGCATATACTTTATATGTAAAGTGAAAAATAATGTAAACTATTTACTGATAGCAAAATTCTCCCTCCACTTTTAAAATAATTTCAAACCCTCTACATCAGGGGTTCCCAAACATTTTTGTGCCAGGACCCACCTAGAGTCGAATAAACTATTTAGAAACCCACCCAACACCAAGTACCAGTTGGGTAATTTTTAAAAACATATCCAGTTTAGCTAATGCTATACTTGTGTGTGCACCAACATTGTTTAGCAGAGCGCACTTTTTTTGTGTTTACAGACTAGACAGGAATAAAGTGTTCCCCTCTTCGGTAGCACTTCCGGGTCACTGTGAAAACGGTCAAATAAGTGTACAAAATACAAAAACTATCAATTTGAAACAAATACTTCATTTGTCACTGAACAGCAATTATCTGTTCTACATTTATGCTACAAATAATAGTACATCTTTCAATAAATAAATGTTGGGTGGCACATTGTTCTTTGTCATCCAGTATGGAGGCTGTCCTCATGCTTTACAGATTTCAGATGGTCAGATGGTTGTGGTTTAGAGTTGGCCATCCCTCGATGAAGCTTCACAAAGGGTCAGGCCAGTGGGGCTGAAAGGAAAACGTTGTCACACGGAGAATAATTTCACTACTGAATATGTGATTACTACTGAATATGCATTTAAAAGGAATTAGACGGAAACAAATCATGCAACTTTTATATTTTCTGATAATGTAACATTTTCTCTGAAATGATAACTTAGACAGACTTTCCATACAAGTGATTCATACATAGAATGTTGTTTTCACTTAAAACCGTATGAGCTCACTTGTATCATCGACATCTTCATGACATCTTCGTGAAACTAATGTTTCTCTGCAGGAGTCATCCAACAGGTTGTTTGAATTATTCTCTGCTCATGGCAGGGTAAAACAATAGGCTCTTTCTGTTGTCCTTTAAATGTGGTGTGTCATCATTTTAACACTAAACTCCTGCAAGCCATACGGGATTGTTTGCGAGTGTAGAAACACTCCTGCAGTTTTCTTGAATGGAGTCCATAATTTTCATGTAATTATTTTGGTATTGAAGTATCCCCCTAACTATAAAAAAACTAAAATAATTGTATTTATATATATATATATATATATATATATATATATCTTTCTTGTAAAACCCACAAACAAAATGCGTAACATTTTATTGTCAACAATCACTTATGTTCTCATTATACTTGATCAATAGATTTTCTATTCTACCATCATTCAGTTTCCAGCCATTGCTCTGTGGAGGAGAGCTTTAATGGTTTTTGTGTGAACCAAAACCCTATAATTGAACAATCATTTATAATAACACCTCTCATTCTGCAGGAGTTAGTGAGTTTTTACAGTACTTGCCGTTTTTGGAGCATAAGGTATATTTCTTATTACTATGTAAAATGTAGGCAGGTGCTGCCTTTCGAGGTTGTAATTAAAACATGTTTTTGTGTCGACTATACTGTGCAATGGCTGTATTTATGTTTTTTACTTTGAAGTTATAATTTACTTGTCCTTGCTGACATTATGCCAGTTACTCTAACATGCAATGAGCATAAAAGCTACCTCAGCTCTTCCCTACATGGTTAAGAGCTGAGGTTAGAGTGCTATGATGGCAAATACAAGCCAAAACATCTAGGCTAGCCAATGGTGGTTTGGTGGGGAATTGCCAACACACACTATAGTAGTTTGATATACAGGACCAGATATGCTGTCAAGATATGTAGGTAGATGGCAACATTTATCAAACAATATAGTATACAGTGTAAATGACACAAAAGCGAAAGGATTCACTACTCAGAAGCATTATTTAAATATTTATTGTCCACTTCTCATGTTAAAGAAGTATAAGGCCTGGTTGTACAACATGGTTCAAGCTCACTGTAAGCCTTTAATTACATAGGATGAAATACTGCAGGCTCAACTACAATATTTCAGCCTATGTATACGTACTGTTGGCTGATCTACATGTAAGATAATACTGAAATATAAAAATACAACAACAAAAAACACAATTATATTTGTAATGTTCCTAAAATTATGGTACACCATTGCATGGTATGAGAACAATCCATTATTATTCATTTAGTTTCATTGTACACAATACCAGCACCATATAGAATACAAAAAAACTAGTAAAAAGTGACATGCTTAAAAAATAACAGGCAAGACAAAAGGTAAAAAACAAAAAAAACTCCACAGTCAAACATATCATGTAACATAACTATCTATCTAGCTTCTCCCCAATCCACACAGTAGTGGGATACTCACATAACGTACATGTGCTGGATCAATGAGAACATTCAGCTACTTGCATACTGTTTATCTACATTATTGATTCAGATAGTTCCTTATGCCAGATGTTAAACATTCATTGTTCTTATTTGTGGTTTTGAAGAAAAAAAATAAAAGAACCCTGCTATTGGTCCAGATGTGTTCCATTTCCTCCAGCACTTCTCAGGACCACCGGTGACTCCTTTCGTCTGGGTCTGCGGTGGTGCCTGACAAACCTTCCTCTCCTTTTAACTCCGGCTGCTAAAAAGAGATTAGTGGTGTCAAGCAGAGTCACTTCACATCTTCCCAAGAGACTTCACATCAATCTCTTCAGAATCCACCTTGGTACCTCTGCTCATCTCTCTACCTCACGGTACTCCTATTTATCAGAGCCCTCTGTGGCAATCCTCTATTAAAGGCAGGGTCAGTCATTCTCTGTATGCTTGCTAAATTCGAGCTCAAATCAAAACACAATTCCCCGACGCCCTCCGCGGCGCCGCCGCCACATTGTGTAGCAAAGCGTAGTGCTATGGCTTTGTTGATGTGAGCGGTGTTCGCCACTTTGTTTATGTTCCTTTTTATGGAGCCAGGTCTGCGTACAAGTATCGGATTCTTTTTTCAACACGCACAAAGAACAGTAAGATAGCAAAATGCGAGATGATATTTGCTGAATTTGACTAAATGTGTATTATCTTACAATTAGCTTGCAATAGCTGACTTTACCTTTAAAACGTATATTAGAAGGTTTGCTATTTTTGGTTGGTTTTCAATTATTAATTGTATGTTCATAGACAGTCTAATCTATGTTGTGAAATGTATGAATTAGCCCTGATGACATCCTGCTTTTATAATTCTAACAAATGTTATTTAAGATAACTATGACCCATTTAGCTATTGTCAAATGTACATTATTATGGTATGTATAAATGCAAATTTAAATGGAAGGCGTGACACAAGAATAACAGATGGATGTGGTGACGTGATGGATGATCATACGTACACAAAATAGAGAGGAATGACAAGCGTGAAAGTGTTTTAATTCCACGGCAAATAAAAGCAGTGTTGATATGGTATCTGACGACAGATTAATCAGTGGTTTTACCTGGTGGTCTCCTGGCTGGGGCATTCCTCCCTCCCTCTGTCAAACAACGACAAAGACAGTGGCTCAGTAATACACACAGCCAGTATTACATTACTACAATGGTAATTCATTTCAGAATAGATGGAAATTGTGCTGTGGGTACCAATGGGATATCGTTTTCGGACAACGACGCAGACGTAACAATTTAGTTGGGAGCAAGGTGGTTTTTCCTCTCACCCTGACACATTTGCTAATTTCCTAGAACCGTGCATAAACCTAACTTTTGCAGACTGATTACTGACCTTTAATCAGCTTGGTGATTCTCTCTGATTCAGATTCAATCAGTTGTGGGTTGCCGTGGATGGTTGTGATTTTTGAGAAGTCTGGACCTGAAGCAGAATATATGCAGTTAGACATACAGCACCATATATGGAGTTTCATTTTAGGCTATCACTTTGAAAATGCAGCAATTTCCACCTTGAAGTGGCCCCTGGTCAGACATGTGTTTGAGATCAACTTTAGATAGTCACTTAATTTCATTTTAAAGCTTCAATCGGTCACTTCACACATCAAGTAAGTAAGTGATGACGATTTCCAAGCTAAACAGGCTAATGCGGGACAATGGGCATCATACTGTATACCCTATCCTTCCTTCCTAGTACTGCAGTGCCAATCCTCCGTCAATGTCTTATTACTGTTTAGCAGCCAGGCAGTGTCAATCAAATCATTCCCATGCGATTGCAACCTTAAACTACACAACAACACATTTCTGACTGCGATTTTCAAACCGCTACAAGAACATGATGCACGTGGGTAAATACTGAACGCACCGAATGAACCTGCCATTCCCTCTACACCAGCATATCCTGCTTCTCCCTCTCTCTCTGCGTGAATGCCTGAGCGGAGACACGTGCGGGAGCCCTGTTGATCCACATCCAGTAATCAAGCGTCCTATAAAGGCTCAGCTCTCCCACACTCTCCTCCTGGATCGTAATACCCACTCAGCCAGTTTGGCTTCTAGCTAATATAGTTTATGATCATTGCCTGCCGGCCTCCCCTTCCCTCCCCACAGACCTGTACCTCTGTCTCTTGCTGGGGTTTGCTAGCCTCAGCCCTAACAGGACCCACCACTGTGCCAGCCGGGTCTCTACCCAACTGGCATACGGTTATCGTACTTGAGACTACCCACACTGACAAAGAGAAGAAACTTATAGAGGTGGGGCTTGCATTAGCTCGCCCACTCTCTATGTTTGTTTATTTATTTTTATGTTGTGTTCTTTCTGTTGTCCCACTGTATTTGGTGTTTGCGTTATGTTTCTATTACATAATGCACTATATAAACACAATGAGTCATCATCATCATTATATCAAGATGGGTTTACGGTTATGTTAGCTAAACATAGAGAGTGCATTACTGTATATAAACTGCAGAACTGCATACGGACAGGCTTTCATGAACAGTAACCCCAAACCTTATATGGTATTGCCTCAGTCAGTAACCAGTGTCAGTCTATTACTCACATAAATAAGTTAGAGATTGTAGCTTTAACCTTATCCCAGGTATGGTCATTTCAAGGAGGAGCGCAGGGTAAAAAAAAGGTTCATTTAAGAAGGCCCTACCCTCAATGATAAGAGGCTGGATCACCCTGGTGTGTCCCACTCCACCTTCACAGCGGGCAGCGGAGAAGGGCGTTGAAAGTCATTTAACGACTTAACAACATGTACTGACTGACTGACAGACAGACAGACAGACAGACAGACAGACAGACAGACAGACAGAAGGACAGATAGGCTACATATAGCACTCCCCGCTACCTCCGCCACCGCCAACAAGCAGAAATTAGCATCCACAAACACACACACACTCACGCATGCATATGTAGGATATACATTTGAGGTGCCAGAGGGTAGCCCATGAACCAGAGGTGAAGAACTAAATACACAGAGATAGCACAGAAACGTATAAGCCAACGTAAATGCTTTCTGAATGTCTCCCACACCTTCGCCAGGCCAGACAAGGTACAGGTACATTTCCTCAAATGCCACAGAACACTACTTACTACACACTACAGAGACTGCACACACACACACACACACACACACACACACAAACACAGTAATTTTCTCTCCAAAATGCACACCTGCACACACAGTTGTTAGAGGTAGTCCACATCATCCACAACAAACAGATGAAGACAGACAGATGGAAGATGGACAGACAAATCCTCATGGTGCACCATAGGAGTGAGAGAAATGTCTAAATATAATAATGTAATTAAAATTGCTGTGTTGGCTATGCATTTTATGGGACAGATATGGATGTCTAAGCATATGCTTAATTGGATTATTCTACACTGCATTTATTGTGCTTATACAAACATCATGAATCATAATGAATAAGTGATGTTTTTAGTGGAGGTTGGCCAAGATTTGTCAGTCAATAATATAAACTGCAAGGTGCTATGTCTGGCTTTTCAGTAACTACAGCGCAGTACTGTATAACGAAATGATTTGTGCTTCTCTCCAATCAAAGAAAATAAATGCTAAAGGTGGTAAATAACGATTTGCAATGTCGGCAGAAGCACCCTTGTGGTGATTTAAGGTAGTCTAAATGGATGTATGTAATAATAAGGTCTTTACAGTTAGCCCAAGCCTTCTCCAGGTGTTCTTGGTTAAATCGGTTAAAACACTTGTAGGTATTTTTCATGCAGGTTGTTCACAGGTGAATATCATCCATAACTTGTTTTATTTCTCCTAGAGCGTGGCCTAGTTTTAAAAGAATTGGGACTAATGACCATAATGATTATGACTACATATATAATATTTGCTTCAGGTCTAAAAAAAACGGAATTTAAAGTTTACCTACAAAATGAACTCCCACAAGGCTTAATATGCATACAGCAATAGTTATCAGAAAATAGCAGGAGGTGAACATTAATTCAGGGTACAACGGTGCAAGAAGCAACCATCTTGGCTGCTCCAAGCCAACTTATGTGTTCATGCCATTCCATACTCAGCCTTGTGTTTCTCTCCAACTAACCTCCCTCTACGATTCTCTTGATCTTCTCCTCATGGAGAATGTGAACCTCACTCTCCAGCAGCTTATTAACCTTGGTTACCTCTAGTAGGACCCAAGCATGTTTGGAATTAAAAACAGAATGTAGTTGATAACTTGCAGAACAGTGTAAAATCATTATCACGCTGGCATTTGGTGAAATATAATTGTTGTTGGACTGCAGCTCAAAACTATGCTTTTATCATGTCTACAAGGCTGGATACTGTCTCTACAGATAAGAAAATATGCATTCTCAAGTTTTGATATTTTACAAGACATATATAGTATACATTTTGGACAACTTGTAATGTCCCTGTATCTTATAGTAACCTCTACAACAAACATGAGTAAATAGAAAAAATTGAATTTTGAAAGTGCATTCTGCCAGTAGAGACACCAATAAGCATTGTAGATCATGAAGTACCGTACTGTATGTTTATGAGACATTATAGGTCACACACATACCGGTGTATGAGCGTGGGGTTCATTAATGACTAATATCTGCAGCAAGGCTACATTTTGAGGTAAGGAAGCTACTGAGTCCTCAGAGATTAATCGTGTTATTTTGTATTATCTTAAATGTCTGAATGCTAGAACTATCCATAGACATTGTACTCAAATGGTCCACACCATGTAGCAGATATGTCTGTTTAGTCAATGATGATCACTAATGAAAACAGGTGAAATCACATAAGATGTGACTTCTCAATCAACCATAGTCAACATGGCCATTGAGGAATGTGTTAAAAGCATCTTTAGCATATGCAAGGATTTAGATTAACATAATTATATGTAAACAAACTGACCGTCCAGCAATCTTTTTTCATCATCATCCAGCTCACTGTGCGCTGCAATACGAACACATACAGTATCTCACATAAGTGAGTACACCCCTCACATATTTGCAAATATGTGAGCATATCTTTTCATGTGACAAC
>JAODUE010004935.1:0-10319 GCA_027564755.1 Amblyopsis hoosieri | reverse complement strand
TGTGTGTGTGTGTGTGTGTGTGTGTGTGTGTGTGTGTGTGTGTGTGTGTGTGTGTGTGTGTGCGTGTGTGTGTGTGCATTTGTATTGGTCTAAAATGCTAGTGCGCTTAATGTGACATCAAGTGGCAGAAAGTCATATAGACACATTTTAACTGAATGATTAACAATGTTATTTTAGAATGGAATTTAAGAATCAGAAGCAGATTTAATTTCCAGGTACGTAACAGTACAAGGAATTTTAGCAGGATGTGGTTGGTGTAAGTTATAAAGAAGACAATATTCTCCAGGAGACAAGGTGTTAAATTTAACACCTGTTGTCAGAGATTAGTCCAATGAGGGTGGTGTCGTCTGCAAACAGGGAGAACACCTTCAGTGTTCCAGTGCTGATGGTCTGGAGATATGAGATTTGCTTTCCCAGCTTTACATGCTGTGAGTATACAACAGGGCTTCTTACTTTCACCCTGGTGGGAAAATGCCCTGAAATATGTAATGAATAAAAAACAATGACTATTTTTATGTCTAGAAAGAAATATTTCAGAAATTTTGACATGTTGTATGCACCTGTGAACATTAAATAGTTCATCAGATGATTTATTCCAAAGGAACAAACAGTGAGTAGTTACAAGTATTAAGGATAAGATGTCTTGCTCAAGAATACTTACATGTAATGATAGACACGTCAGGGATTGAACCCACAACCACCTTAATCACTGCCTCAGCAATGGAAAGTAAAGGAAAACAGTGCAATGAATAAAGCATTCTTTCAATCACAATATTATAAACAGAGAGAGAAATATGAACACAAAGTTGACCATGCATTTAGGTTGGTAGCTAACCCAGACAGAACCAAACATATGATTCCCCTCTGGATCATCATGTCCTAAGCCAGTCTGAAAAAAAAAACAAGTTTCCATGGTAACCCAGTTTCAAGTAGTCATAGTTGCAACTACATCCCAACCTTTATTCAAAACATTTGTGAGAAATGCAATTTTACAGTATTATAGGTGAGAGTTGCACAACCTAAAATATAACATAAATATATGAAACACAAGAATAATAGCTGACTTTAAGTGAATTAGCATGTCCAAACGTGTGTATTTGAACAATTTGACAGCACAAAATCCAGTAGTTATGTAAAGCTCTGTAGTTGAGATAGAAGAGATTTTGCAACTGCAAATGCATTGCCTGCAACGTCAGCCATAATGGGTTTTGTTCTCATCAGGCTACAGGGACTAGATTTCAACACTAATACAGAAGCACTAATCACTACTGCTCAGAAGAGCAGCAGAGCAGTGCTGGCCAGCCATAAAATATAAATAAAAACATAAAAACATAATAAAGTCAAATTAACCAACGCCTGGCATTGTATTTAACTTAGACATATAATGATCAGACAGGCTACAAGATAGGTGGTATGGTATAGTTGGTAGTTGGCTACATTGTGTCTTTGTTTCTTTTATTTTTTAGTGCATCTGTTTTTATAGGCTACCAAGTAGTAGAATTAAAAATTCATTGCAAAGTATTGCAGCGCCATCTTGTGGTTAGGGATACCCCCAGGGTGCACTATTTCCAGCAATGGTCCATGCACGGTAGATGGCTACTGTATACTACTGTCCACCTGGCCTGGTTAACGGCACATCATGGTGTTATTTTAATGAAGTGACTTTAATTTTACACAGACAATCAGTTTTAAGCAGTGTTTTTTTGGTACATGCAGGTTGCGTATTTGCTTTGGGACATTCGTCAGAGAATAAACAGTTGTGGAATCACTGATTTAGGCTATTGTTGTTTATCAAACCACACAGAGGCTATAGAAATAATAGCAATACCCATCACTACCTACCTCTGCAACCTAGCCTGCCCTGCAGACATGCACACACGCACATACACAACTCACACAACAAATTTAACCTACACTAAAAAACATAAAGCCTACACTACACATCATAACATCTGTGTTCACAGGTTAACTGCTCCAAATGTTTTTCAAATGTTTCTATATTTATATATGTATACAGTATATTATCTAAGTAGCTATTGTAATAACGGACCATTGGTCATTTCTGTGCAATAACTGTTTCTTGTGTGCATAATATGTTATTGTTGCTAAGGTGAATTTGATTGCTCCAACGGAATTTCGTTGTATCAACCCATGCAATGACAATAAATATCAATCTATCTATCTATGACATCATAGGCCTACGTTTAGATGATATCCCAGTTCAGGCATACGCATCTAGCTAGCTAGGTTGCCAAGAGCTGTCTCCTCTCATCCCTTTGTGTCCACTACTGACCAATCATCGCTCAGATGTGGTCTTGCTGACTGCTCATTGGTGGCGAACGAGGAAGATGCGACGGCCATCGAACAGAAGCTGAGGCTTTTAAATCGTCCTATTGATGAATGTGTTCTCATTCTTAAATTAGGCCAAGGATATCGGTGTTAGGCGTTTCATTTTGAAATTATTCCTATCTGCCCCGTTTGCAAGGACACTATTGGATTTTCCGGTTGGATCACTTGGTCTGATGTCAGGCCCACGACACTCGTTTGTCGGTGTCACTCCCTCGGAAATGTAAAATCCGTTTAGAGGACAGAGAGTTGTCAGTAAAAGGTAAGTCGTATAGTCTATAGGCACTATATCGAGATATAAAGACTCAATGGCAAGACAGAACGAATACTCCTCAGTTAGCGACACAGGCCTCAATGAAGGCTTTCCATGAGATATAGCAGTACGTTTTGGTTGAATGATTTGATTTATTATTATTATTATTATTAGTAGTAGTAGTAGTATTATTATTATCTGTAAAACATGATTGAGTATTTTAACCTAAGTTAAGTAAATAAACAATACAAATATCCCTGCTGTATATGTATGTTAATTCTGAACTATACATTAGCCAGTTAAGCCCACTTCCATACTCCCCTATTGCAAATAGACATATGCTAATAGGCATGCAGGTTAGATGCCACATAGCCTACCTTCAAGGATACACACTGAAAAATTGACAGTAGGCCTATGTATCCTGCTAAAAAGAGTGCTTTTGCGCCTGTTTCCATTTTGCTTACAGGTGTTCTGTGTGAACAATGCTTTAAGGGATGACCGAAGTGGAGACCACCTATGCGGACTTCATCGCCTCAGGAAGGACGGGTCGACGGAACGCCATGCACGATATCCTACAGAGCCCTACAGACCCCGAGGCCCGAGACATGCCTCTCATGTTGTCCCTGTCCCAGTTACACATCAACACTGGAGGACGAGGTGAAGTGATGTTTGTTTTTTATTTAGTTACATGTAACAAGGATGTCAGATGATTCTTGCATCTGAAGACTTCCACTTCTCCTCCTGCTCTTGGTGACAGATATGGAGGATGGAGAAGAGAACCAGAGGCTCTCCACTGCAGCCCAGAGGGATATGGAGCACAGGAACAGCTAACCTACCCAATTTGCACGCCAGCCCGATGGTTGCTGGGTTCTTTCCCACCAAGAAGTTGTTCCTCAAATAGGTGGCAATGACGACTGGCGAGTAGTCGGTGTTATGGTAGCCCATTGTTGCCAGAGTGCCCATGAGCAAATAGCCGGACCCCCCATCCATCTGCTGTAGAAGTGCTGTTCTGTGGGGCCCACTCAGCAACCTCTCTCTCTCTTCAGCAATATTCACAGTAGAATAATAAGGCTGTTTGAGGGGTGTATTTCATTGTTGGGGAAGGCAAAAAGACAAAAAACATTTAAATAATTTAATTTAGTTTGAAAGAGGCAATAACGTTTATTTAACTGTTTTTATTACAGTGACCCATCTATAATGCAAATATCACAATTTAGTACAGCGCAGAATAGAGAAGACAAATTAAGAAGTGTAAGACAGTTGCACAATAATGGCAGCATTGCATGTGTTACAGATTGAGCAATTCAGACTTTAGTGCCAGTAAATGTCCTATTCATCTGGTGCCAGTAAATGACCTTTAATTCATCGTAATATACAGTCGAACTGTACGGGACCTGAGCAAGTGCTCTCAGACATTTAAAATGCAGCAGAATTAGTTTAAGGCCGTGTTCACCACACGCTATTGACTTATTTGTGGAAGCAACAGCTACAGTACCCTTTTTTATTTGGGATATTTGATTAAATATAGTATGCCCAACATTAATCTGTCTGAAAAATACAACATACACAAAATACAACCTTTATTTATCTTTAACAGCATAGATAAGCAATGGACTTGGCAGTTAAACTTAATGGTTTGGACAACATGCTTACACGAGTGAGACATAATTCATTTTTCAAGTTTTATACTACGTAGCTGTTTTACCTCTTTATTGACTCATAATAACATACCATATGTAGCCATGCAATACCCATTGAATCTCAAAATAATTTCCTAACTGTATCTTGTGTGAAAGCTATGCCTACATCCTTGACACATGGTGGCACTCTTAATAACTATCTAACCCCATGCATGCCAAAACGCATTTTTTATAATACTGTGTGCTGTATACTGTATGTTGTGCATTCTTTTCGTAATGTGCAATTTTCAGTAATTATATTGTTGGATATTGCCACTTTTTTGTCTTATTCCTCTTGCCTTATATTCCACTGCTCATGCCGTTTTTACTCGCCTTATAGTTACGTCTTCCTTAAAACGTTTAGGACACTTTTATAATACTAATAGTGGCAAGTTGGTATATCATACCGATTTAAAAATGGCTGTGTGAGTATCACATTTGATCTTTGGCTTCATGAATAAGCAATTATTAAGTCAGCATGGAGTATTGTGGCAGGTGCATGATTCTGCAAAAAGGTGTAAGTGTCTGATCAGTCATGATTGTTTTTCTATCACATGGCCTCAATAATGGTGAATAAATGATTTCTGACTGTTATATGAAAACATCTTTATGAGATTTTTCTGTAGTTTCACAAGGTATCCAGCAAGTGGCAGTTGGAGTTATGACATGCCAAACAATATTACAAATGCTATTGTGTAGACCTATTTTAATACAAATGCATTCCATGGGTTTGGAATGTTTGACGGTTGACTGCCATGTTACAGCTGTGCAGGTATGTGGTTGACCTGTAGTTTCACAGGTAATCCAGTAGGTGGCAGGCGGAATTGTAAAAAGTTCGCAAACTGTAGCACTACATTGAATTATGCTTTGGATGGAGGAATCTCGAACGCGTGTGCGTGTTTGTGTGTGTATGTGTGTGTGGGTGGATGAGGTATTGAATGCGCGCGCACAATTGCTGTTAATGCAAATTATTCATTAGACAATCGTACCAGGAAGTTTGAGTTAAAACAGAAATCCCCCTGCCAGCCCTCTGAGTTCCTTATTGTGGTGGTTAACAGTCTAGAAGTGAAGACCAGCGCTTCTGCAATCTAGTGTAAAAGTAAAAAACTGACTACAAATCCTTTGCCAGATTGAACGAAAGCTGACAGACTGGACACAACACACAAGACAGGTAAGAAAACACTGCTGAAATGTGACATTAAAAAGAAGTCTTGGTGGTTAACACCTTTGATTGACACACAGAACTTGTTGACCAATGCCAAAAAAAAAAAAAAAAAAAAAGTTATCTCCAATAATCATGGTGACATCATGTATATGATGTGTGGCTAAGGTAGGCTGTATAAGTGATGGACGTCGTTTGGACTGTGGAAAATGTTATTCTAAAGAAAATTGCCTATATGAAATAAAATATTCAATATGTAAAATTACATGAGCTCAAAAGGTCTAGTCGTGTCTTATTTTTCAGTGAATTAAAGTAGTTGATAAATGTAGCATACATCCCTTAAGTATCCACTGCTGAAAATATTTGTTTCACGTCCTATTCAGTTTATGTTGTATATTGTATAAACATATAATATTGGATGATCACATACTTTTACGTTTTCAAAAATGTATTAATTGATATAATAATGCAACAACTATATAACAACTACTGTATAATAGGTCTATTATTATTATTATTATTATTATTATTATTATTATAGTTACCATATGAATCGTGACATGTTCCACATTTTGTGCACCGATAATTGCTTTAAGATAATTTTATTTAGCTGAGAAATTAGTTTGTAAACCCTTTTCTCATAAGCGTTTTCACAGCCACCCAGTTGGTGGTCCAATCAGGGTGGGATTGTGAAATTATGTGTTTCGAAATGGTGGTAGAGCTAGATGAGGGTATCAAAACAGTTGTAGAAAAGATTATTGGTTATGTTGTCCTAAAGTTTCACTATCAATCAAAGTTATTCACGATGGAGCATTGCCAGACCTTATTCACAAAGTGAGTTTTAGGCATGGTTACACCAGGCTACCAGGACTAATAATCATAATAATAAACTGGATTTAGCACCTCTAAAACATATTTGAAATGCTTTGACAGACAGAACAAAGCAGCCAATTCTGTTCATTGAAATCAATATAACAGTTAAGAAGTAGGAGCAGGATTAGATGAATACATCAAATAACAATATTGATAATAAAAGCAACAACTCAGTAATAAGAAAAATATAAGATAATAAGGTAGAACCAATAAAACAAATAAAAGAAACGTAGACATTACATTAAAATAGAAATAAAATAACTACAATCTAAAAATGACAAAATTGTTTGTCAATGTGGAAGTACAGTATGTACCTTTTTAGAGTCAGCATGTTGGGATGCTATTAATGCTATCACATTACAAACAATTCCCTTTAATAACAATAATACAAATACACGGTTGTCTTTTCATCAAGTGTATGGATGGTTCTCCAGGCTACCCATGGGTCATGGCCCAGTCTGCTCCAGGGGCAGGGTCATGGCAGTGGTACTGCCGTACAGGTTGTGGTCAAATTGGTCCTTCACAACCTGTAGCGCCTTCTGCCTTTTTAACATCTTCTTCCTCATTTGTATGCTCATTTTCACTTTCTCTACAACACCCACCACTTTTAACCATATGGACCCCATACCAAGATCTGGTCCTTTTAAATCTGGTCCTTTTAAAAATATGTAAATTACATTTACATCTAAATGTGTCTTTGCATATAGTATATTCTTTTGAAATAGACTGCTTATTGTTATGTTTTGTAAATTAGAATTATTGTGAACGCACGTCAGGCAGCTTGCAATAACACATAGTTCAATATTTAATATCCCATGGACTGAATTAACTTGAAAAGCCTGTGGTTCAATAAATAACCATGAACCGCCTCCTGAGGCAGCAGTGTGGACTGACAGAGTTGCACAAACACGCACACACGCACACGCACACACGCACACACACGCACGCACGCACGCACGCACACACACAGACACACACACTCCAGTTGTTGTAGCCATGTAGCAATGTAATGGTATAACAATTGTATTTTATCATCAGTTGTAATGAAAGTAACTCTGCATTCTATTAGTCTAAGCCACAGGTGGAAATGCGTGCATGGGTGTGTGCGTGTGTGTGTGTGTGGTGTGTGTGTGCCCATAATAACCCTGTAACAGCCAAGAGTTTCCTGAACATTTAGTTACAAATACAGCACAACTGTCCGGAAACCCTACTGACAAGCTCAATGTCACAGTCCTTATACACAGTGTAATCAGCTATAGCCAGCAATACAGAACATTGAAAGTACAAGCTGTCAGAGTTCTGTCTTTCAGACTATATTCACTTTCAGTTTAGTCAATTGATTTTTATATTGTGAGCACATGAGAACATGGCCTGAAAAGCTCTTCAGCTAAAACTTAAATAATTATAATTAATAATGTAAGTTTCAGGAGCTTTTAGTTTTAATTTGTGTTTAGTCATGTAAAAATTACATGATGACTTGATCATAATTTTAAGGTAAAAACGGTATTTTGCATTACATTATTCTAAAGTTAGTGTAAACTAAAACGTGTCCTAAAGGTAGAACACACAATAGCTACACTGCCCTCCAAAGCCTAAGTGCAGTAACTAGGCAAACAGTCAAACATAGAAAAATGAAAACAAAAAAACAAAAACAAATTGAACTCTTAAACTTTGTCACAAGATAAAGCGGTTATCAAGAAGTTAATGTTTAGTATTAACTACATTTTGACCAGATACGTAGTTACTGCGGTTCGCCTTTGGACACACAATAGCGACAGCTGGGGGTGGATTGAAATAAAAATCTATTTGGACTATTCTGTGTAAGTAGAGCATCTCAAGACAATAACCAATTAATTGATTGATTCAATCCTTGTCTGTACATTTATCAAATCATTATTTATCATGTCATAAACGTCACATCATAACATGAAAATGGGTAAACTTTTGAAATTACATCTAGAGCAGTGGTTCTCAAACTGAGGGTCGGTTCCCCCCCGGGAGGTTGCGAGACACAGAGGAGGGGGTCACAAGGTGATTTTCAGACATGAAATAACAATTTAAAGTTATTAAAATGGCATAGTTAGCCATATTTGTTAGTAGTAGTACAGTTTATACATTACTTTTATGTATTCTTCTACTAGCCTGAATTATACTATCAAATAATTATATGGTTGTTATTCTTCTACCACCTCTGGGGATATCGGGGGTTGCAAGTCTCTGGCAC
The DNA here is from genome assembly GCA_027564755.1 of Amblyopsis hoosieri. Classification (NCBI taxonomy): domain Eukaryota; kingdom Metazoa; phylum Chordata; class Actinopteri; order Percopsiformes; family Amblyopsidae; genus Amblyopsis; species Amblyopsis hoosieri. Next base: position 1,782 of record JAODUE010004935.1, on the reverse strand, counting down.
TGTTATTTTGGGGGGTCGCAAGCTGAAAAGTTTGAGAACCCCTGATCTTGAGGGTACTTTAGTTAGCTGCTTCTGAGAGTTAAACAGGAAAGAGCAACATATTGAGTCATTGTGCATGTGTGTGTGTGTGAATATGAGCTTCTTTTTGAGGTTTGGCCGAATTACCTTACAAACAATCAGGCAGGTTTTAACCACCAAATATAAAATTCACACAGCAAGACAATGGCATGGCTAGAGGAATTGTCTGTATGCATACTGTAGGCCTATAACAATTATTTCGAAATATATCAGATGTTTTCCGTTTTTGATCACAATGGTCATTCTTACTGTATGAATTTGACAAATTATTATTAATAATAATAGATATCTCTGGTTTCATATTTAATATATATATTTTTATATCTCTCTCTGTCTCTCTGCTGATTGACAGGATGGGTTGTCGTAAATCCAAGCCGAGCGAAGGTGATACGGAGAAGAGCAAGCAGCAACCTGTACGTACTGAACAATCCCTCTATGTCAGAGACCCCACCTCCAATATAAAACAGCCCATAGTAAGTAGTAGATTTGAAGGAGTGCTCTGTTGATCAGAAAAAGAAAAATAGTAGACTAATCATACAGTACATTTAAGAGAAAATCAAAGAATAAGGAAAAAATAAAATGTCCAAATCTCTAAAAATACAAATCTATTTAAAATGTTTATGAATAGAGCAGAATATTACATGTTGGAAATCATATATCAGCTCAAAATAGGGAACCAAACATTTTTATAAATTCAATAAGAAAGTCTTTCAATTTGTATTCAAATGTTTTGATGCTAATGGTATGTATGCTAATAGCATAATGGTGAATCCATTGACTTGGCTGAGTAAGGTTGCTAATGATAATATATGCTAATCCACTCTTTCAACTCTTTATGGAGTCTTGTAAAATGTATTTATTTATGTATTTATTAAATGGATATCCTACTGTGTACTTCGACTATAGGTGTGTTGACATATTTTAGGGGAGTCAGTGTGTGATCGAGTGGTTATGCCTGGAGACCTTTTGTCTACACGTATGAGTGTAATTGTGTTGTTTTAGTTAGGTATGTATGTAAGTATGGACATTTGTGTCTAGGACCGTCTTGACAATGAGATGATTCACCCCAAGAGGTTTATCCTAATGTCTCTTATATTTGTCTACAGAACTCCCTGCCTCCAGGACTGCTACCGGGGCAGGTGTTTGAAAGTATGGAAGGTACGGAACGCTCCTGCTTTTTATCATCTCCCCCCCCCCTCACCCCTCACCCATCACCAAGCACCCTTACTTTACTTTTTAACATTTCCACATGCACATGCAATTAAATACACTATTATACTTTTTATACAGTATACTGTAGATACTGTTGTATGGTATATAGCCTATACAGTCAGTTTGCATTATCAGTCAAAAGTTTGGAAACACCTACTTAGGTTTTTTTTTGTAGGCCTACTATGTTCTATATAAAGTAATTATTATATAAATTATATATTTAAAAAAAAAACTTATGTCACCAAACATATTTTGTAATTTTTATATTATAAGTAGCCACCTTATAATGAGAGCTTTAGAGGTTGAACTCGACATCAACTGTACAATTATTTGGGCTGTGGTCTGAAACTGGTGACTGCCATTTCTCACATCTATTCTTGCCATAACATCTATCAAATTAGATATTTGCTATACCAACTAGGGGTGTAACGGTACACAAAAGTCACGGTTCGGTTCATACCGAGGTACAGAAGTCACGGTTCGGTACATTTT
>JAODUE010004934.1:0-31060 GCA_027564755.1 Amblyopsis hoosieri | reverse complement strand
TATCAAATTTTATTTATAAGTTAACCAATCTTCTTGGAGTTTTGAGCTTTTGGCTTTTTGGTTTCATCTTAATAATAATGAACATGGTCATTTAGAGACTGGACTCGAATCAAATAATTGTACAGTACCATTTACTTAACAGTATAGTGTGTCTGTGATAGGTAGGATTACCTGCTGTAATGCACCACTTGAATCCATAGCGTCAATCGGTCCTCTTGTTCTGCCTCCCAGGTTCATCGTCCCCATCTCTATTGTCATCTGCAATGACATCATGGCCTACTTGTTTGGCTTCTTCTTTGGGCGAACGCCGCTGATCAAGGTATGCAAAGGCGCGGCACCACGATGCACACTGTTGAACGCTAGCGCGTAGGAACGCATGCTGTCCTGTGGGGGGCGCACCGCAGGAATAACACAAATGCTGTCCTGTGGGGGGCGCACAGCAGGATCACACACATGCTGTCCTGTGGGGGGCGCACAGCAGGAATAACACACATGCTGTCCTGTGGGGGGCGCACAGCAGGATCACACATGCTGTCCTGTAGGAATAGCGCATATAAAGCAATAAGTGGTGAGGTACATGTATTAAAACGTGATGGGCACGCAATTGAACCCTGTGTGACCTCTGACCCCTGCAGCTGTCTCCTAAGAAGACGTGGGAGGGCTTTATTGGAGGCTTCTTCCTCACTGTGGTGTTTGGCTTCATTGTGAGTATACACACACACATCTACTGCCTGCGTGTATGCGCACGTGTGTGTGTGTGTGCGCGCGCGCACCTTTAATATTTACTTCTTGTGTTGTCAGCTGGCATACCTTCTGGCCCAGTTCCAGTACTTTGTGTGTCCCGTGGGCTACAACAGCGAGACCTACCGCTTCACGGTGGAGTGTGAGCCCTCGGACATCTTCGTCATGCAGGAGTACACTCTTCCCTCGGTCGTCCAGAACACTATCGCATGGGTGAGACTGCTAGCGTAGCGATGAGGCTGCTAGCTAAGCGTTAAGACTCCTAGCATAGCGATGAGTTGCTAGCATGGTAAGACTCCGAGCGTAGTGGTGAAGCTCTAGCTGAAACTGAAACTTCTAGCATAGCGATGAGATTGCTGGCTAAACTGCGAGACTGCTAGCAGACTGGTAAGATTCCTAGCATAATGGTAAGACTCCTAGCATAGCGATGAGACTGCTAGCATAACGGTAATACTCCTAGCATAGCGATGAGACTGCTAGCATAGTGACGACAAGCTGTTTCTTAGCACACCCAGGGATATAGGACCGGTAAACCTGTAGCTCAACAGCACTTTCAGGAAGTGGTACTGTACATTTTCATTGGCTGTTAGCATAGTCCCTCACATGTCTGTTTGTCATGTCTGCTTTATCTACAATACATACCATAGCCTAGTTACTATAGAAGTCCTGCAAACAGCCAGACTCAAGTCGTTTAGTTTCCCAACATATTCATCAGTATAAGTTAACCACCCGACCAGGGCATAGTTATGTAATTGGTCGTCGAACATGTCAATCAAAATACCTCTGGTCCAGGTTTTGATGCAGTCAGCCAACCCGGTCTCCCTTACTTTACACACGTACATACATGTACTGCTGTATCTGCCCTACATACATGCTGTATATAGTACTTGTGTGTGTACCTAATGTACTTCTCCTCCCTGGCAGAAAACGGTGACGCTGTACCCCTTCCAGATCCACAGCGTCTGCCTGTCTGCCTTCGCCTCGCTCATCGGACCCTTCGGAGGGTTCTTCGCCAGTGGCTTCAAGAGAGCATTCAAGATCAAAGTGAGTTCTCTCTCTCTCTCGCTCTCTTACTCTCTCTCTCTCTATTTCCATCTCTCATGCTCTTTATTTCTCTGTCTCTCTCTCTCTCTCTCTCTCTCTCCCTCCATGTGACATCATTTCCTGTCACTCCCCCACAGGACTTTGCCAACACCATCCCGGGTCACGGGGGCATCATGGACCGCTTCGACTGCCAGTATCTGATGGCCACCTTCACCCACGTCTACATCGCAAGCTTCATCAGGTCGCTGCTTAATAACGTCCTTATACACTTGCTTACATTTCGATTTGTTATAAATAAATACATGTTCGGTGTTGTTATTTATGTGTGTGTATTATTTTTATTACACACATGTATTACATTAATATTACGCGACCCGACTCCGGATAAATGGATGTATGGATTATTATTATTGGCAGACAGCATTCTGGGGCAGGTAGGGCTTAGCCATCAGGGTAGGGGTTAGCTAGCTTGTACACCACTAACCCATCTGGCCTGTCTGTGTTGCTGTGTTGTGATTAATGTTTTTGGTTTGTCTATGTCTATTGTTTTTAATGTCTCACAGTACTGAAGGCGTAGTTCTGTTGTTAAGGTCTCTGTGTTATTGGTTTCTTCTAATTTGTGTCTCCCCCCCCCCACCCCACCCCCTCTCTCTCTCTCTCACACACACACACACACACACACACACTGTGTTGCAGAGGTCCAAACCCCAGCAAGGTCCTGCAGCAGCTGCTGGCTCTGCAGCCCGAACAGCAACTCAGCATCTTCCACACGCTGCACACGCACCTGCGCGAGAGAGGCATGCTTCCCCCTGCTGGCGTCCAGGCAGAATGACAGGGCTACCGCTCATTTGGGTCAAACGTGTGACTGCGCGTGTGTGTGCGCGTGTGTGTGCGCGTGTGTGTGCGCGCGTGTGCGACCACTTGGCCCTTGTCAGGGCATGCACCGTCCACCTCAGCTTTGTTTATTCCTAAATGTGACCTTTGACCTGAAGATGAATCTCCCACAGAATGTTTAACAAAAAAAAAAACAAAAAAAAAAATGTCAGACTTGCTCGCTCCTTTTCTGGGAAAACGGATGTGTTTCTTGGAGCACTGGGTGGAGGATGAGTGCCACCTGCCTGTGAACTTCAAATATTGCACTGATCTGATCTGAAGATGTGGAAGAAGTAAATATTAAGGATTAACGACGCAGAACTCTTAACCAGCATGAACTGGAGACTGTAGCGAAGTCTACAATCGCAAGACTGTCAAGCTAGCTCTCGGTGTTTATAGGCTACGCTATACGTCGGTTTTACGAGTTATAAAAACAACAACAACTTTGAAGCATGTACTAAAGTGAACCCTAACCTTTCCCTCCTCCACGTGACGTGGACTAGCGTTTCCTTTCCTCTACATGCACGTCACAGTGAAAGCTTCCATTAGGGTAATGGGCATCCCGATTTAGACTAGGGCTAGCTTACAGCGGCGCGCGCTAGTTGACACAGCACGTGTGTTTCTACATTATTGTACATAAATAATAGATATTTAGGTAAACAAATGTATATACACACACACTACTGTATATGTGACTAGTTTGTAAAAACTACGCTATACACTTTTAAGCTATGATAAATGATATGCAGAAATATGAGATACAACTCATGCATAGCCTCTAGCATGAACTAATAGTTTGGTATTGTAGCTGGTAGGGACTGCTGATTATAAGGTGTGGTGGGCAAGTTTATACTTGAGATTGTGATTAGACACTGCTTCCATTATCCTGTGAACCAATGAGTGGGCTGCGTTTACACGTTTGTCTGCTATGCTGTTTTGATCATCCAATCACGGTAGAGGTGACCTCTCCTTATGTTTATATGATAATGGATCACTTACCACTTTCTGACTGTAGGTGTCGCCAAACTTTACCGAAGCTGCACAATTGCGGCTTTAACATTTTTGTAGACTGCATAAATGCCATGGTTTTCACTATTGTATGACTTATGGACGTAAACATATGCGTATAGAAATGTCCTTGTGTGATTGGTTGATGAAAGTGGCATTGAGAAGACAAGTGTAGCTGCAGCCTTCAGTTGCACTGTACGCGGGGTCAGGACCCACTCAACCACTCCGAAGGTTCTGATGATCGGGATGTTTATTTACACTTGATCTTATTTTAGATTCCATAAATTATTCATAACCTGGGAATGATTTGAGGGTTGTCTGCAACATGTTGCAATTGCAGTGAAATATAAATTCTAGAGGGTGTGTGCGTGTGGATGGATAGAGAATATATCTATTCTATATGAATTTATAAATAAGATTAGTTTTTTTTATGGTCTCATAGCAATATTTTAATCTAACGCAATATTTAAGAAGATTGGTCTGGATTGATTTCTTGGACTGGATTTGAATTATGAGGAATTCTAACCGCCAATCAACATGAAGTTTTCAGTAGCCGGTCACATGTTGATTCTGTGGTTGTGATTGGCAGGAGCAAGCGAGCCAGACTCTTCCAGAAATGTTTACCAAAGCACTATCTGACAAACTCCGATTTCTCCTCCTCCAAGCTCCAGTTCCATAAATGGTTGCCTGCTATTTCCAACATCGATGGGAATTGTCAGGGGAACGATGAGGGTTTGGCCTGGAGATGAATTTGTTGCCGCATGGTCTGGCAATACATATCACCTTATGCTATTCAGCTCGCTTTAATCCCGGTTTTATCGATGCAGGGTGGTTTTTTTTTTTTTTTGTCTTGTCTATTATGAACTGATATTTCTTCTGGGAACTGTGTTGGTGTACTTTTACCTCCCTGTTAGAAGTGAATGGGGTTTGTTGGGTGAAATGTGGGACCATCTGTAATGTGTAAGAGACTGCGCTAGCGAAACACACAACCAAACTGCTGCTTTTAATAACAGATGTGAGTTTAGCTGTGCAAAAGCAGTCACTTCATCGTTCCTGGTCCTGATGAGGATAGGACGTTGGAAGACATCGTAGAGCTAAGCTTCGACTATCAGAACTATACTACAGCCATAGCTTAACTTGGAAGATTGTACTGTGTGGACTAATTTATATTGTGATAAGTTATAAGGTTATACAGCAGCAAAGTATCAAAGACATGGAGTAGTAGTTGTGATTAACTCAGCTGTCATGTTAATGTGCACTTAATCAGTTGCATGTCTTTATAATTTAATTTACGTTTTGGTTTGCATTATGGAGAAATGTTTTATAATAAAACATGTCTAGATTTAAGATGGAATTGTAGAAATGTAATACCATCAGTACTGTATAGGCAATGCAAAATCTTCTGTATAGACCACATATTGAGATAGATATCTTATTAGGGATGTTGTGAAATTATGGAAGTGAATACATTTATTTCTTTTAATTTCACAATGTCTAAAATGTGGTATTCTGTATTAGGTACATGCCATTTAATGGTAGTCTAGCATTAAGCCCATCTTGTGGCTCTAAGATTGTGTGATGCACAACTTACTGGAGTACTATCTATAGGTCCAACCTTCTCTATCTGTAAGTTATAGCGCCTCCTAGTGGAATGAACCAGCAACTTCACTTTACGCTTCACATTAAAGCAGCAGCTCGATGTTTAAGCACACAAATCATAGCACTTAACATTTTCTTGATTAGACATTAATAAAAACGCTTTTTCATAGTAACACGTGTTTTGCAGGCATTTAACCCACAATGATGGACATATTGTAGATACTTAATCAAGTTCACAATGTTTGGGGACTGGTTGCCAGGTGTTATGACATTCCACTACAGTACATGACAACGTGTACAGTAATTATAAAGTTTGGGCACATTTTTGAATTATTCAGTCACTAATTAAACAAATCATAGGCTACAAAAAGTTTTTTATTTATTTATTATGTTCCTCTTTGGAAACCATCCCTCAATCCTTCCATGGCAGAACTATATTAAAGTGCATCTTGAAGTGAATTCTCTATCAACACATACAATATTTCACATAAAAGCAACAGTGAACAACACTTCAGTAAAAGGACATTTAGAGCAACAGCAGCCTCTCCTGGAGAAGAAAGCTACAACATATTTGTATACCTCAAAACATTTGTACATTTTAGTGCAGAAGTAATGGGACGGTTTGCACCGTAATATTCTGTAACATTAACATTGTGCAGAACGAATTCTAATACAATGTCCATGTACAACTACCCCTTGTATTCAAGCTATGCAGTTGATACCCAGAGCATTTTTAGTGCTTTAAATTTTTACCTGTCTAAAATATGGGGGGGGTACATTCAGTTAGCTGTTGCACAAAACACTGCAATATTTAAATAATGTCAGGAGTGTCCAGGATGCCCCTGGTTTGAGCGCCCCAGTTATATATGTACCACCCAGGCATTGCACAACAACAATACAAGGCTGTGGTACTTACTTGTGTCACAAATGTCAGTCGCATGCATTTCTCAAAAACAGTTTGGCACTATCTGGATCATTATTCATGGTTTTAACTCAATTCAATCAATGACATCTTTCAAAATGTATGAATTATTTTCTCAGTCAAACTCAATCTGGAAAGCCTTATGCGCCATCTACATAACACATTTAGCCTAGTTTACATAAAAACATTTTTAAAATCCAGTGTACATCAATTATATTTTTGTATTTTGTAATTACTTTTAGTTTAGTTTTTTGTTTTACCTTTACTTTACCAGAAAGTACTCATTGAGATTAAAAATATTTTTTTCAAGGAAGTCCTAGAAACACTTTTTTAATATATAATTTCTATGACTTCCTGTAGCATATTGAGTTTCAGCAACGAGGCAGAAATCTTATTTTCATCTACAGTATCTATCCATATCTTCTGTCAGTTATCAATATTGAATAATTCTGTAATTTGACATAAAATGTGCTGAAAATAAGTCAGACTATGCAAGTGGAGTTAATTTCTACTACAGAAGAAAACATTTATATTTAAATTAGTCTAGAATTGCTTCTCGAATATTTCCCTAAAGATCCAAAATCTAGTCAAATTTGCATTAGTTAATTGTCCTTGTAATAAGCATTAATCAATGAAAAAATAAAAGTATTATGGCTCTTTACACATTACCATTCTTTCTGGTCCAATACCACACGTTTACCATACCAGTCTAAAAAGGCCTACCAGGGCTGATTTCAATTGGACCCTTCTCAGGTTTTTAGCTATACCAAAGTCCTTACAGAGTCTCTGTCTAGAGAACAATGCACACACAGTATCCAGCGTGTGGATTGAATCAAATCAACGCTGCTATGTGGACTATAACTACACTAGGATCTGTCAGTTAACTCTTTGGTCAGCCATGCATATGCTACTGTAGCAAAGCCATTCATCTTCCTGCCCAAATGTGGCTTCATATCTAGGTGACTACGGCGTTGAAGGGCACCGTTGCCTCTTCCTCCTCTTCCAGAACAGTCCGCGGCTCTTGCTGTCTCTCCGGACAGAACAGTAGCCGTAGTAACGCTAGCCCGACGCGCACCAACAGCCGCAGCGCCAGAAATGCGAAAGGCACCGTGATCTCCATCAGGTGGAAAACGGGGGCGCTGAATCTGCTCAAGATGCACGTTACGAAAAACGTGCCCAGCGCTACGCAAGGGTACAGCGACAGCTTAGCTAGCATGAACGCGTGCTCGCGCCCGCCGTACCATACGTACGGGTGCAGCGTTTCCCGCTCGTTGAAAAGAGCGACCACGAAAATAGTCAGCTGGAATATGCCGGCGAAGAAGATAATGACGCAGCTGATCTGAATGGCCTCCAGCTCGTTGCGAGAGTTGCGCGGGAACTCGTGCGTTAGCTGGTATGCTAACGGCAAGCCTCCGACGAAGGCCAGGGAGAAGGTGTTGAGCAGGCCCATGAAGCGCGTTGCCTTGGTTACGTGGAGGAAGAGCGAGTGGTGGACGAACCAGAGCAGGCCAACGGTGGCGAAGGACCCAAAGTAGGCGAGGTACTCGGCGCCGTATTCCTGGAGAGCCGCAACCAAGCTCCCGCCAAACTTATTCTGTACCACCGCCGGTATGGGAACGTTGTCCTCACTGAAGGAGCCACAGAAGATAAAACATGCGTGTGTTACTACAGTGGAGCTGCCTTATTTGGCATCCAACACGGTTGAGGAGTAGTAGTTATTATAAATCATTGAACTCTTTAATGGGAGTAACATATGTTAATCCCATTGAAAGGTAAGAGTTACATTATTTATAAATTTCAATTACACTATTTAGCAGATTGCTTTCATCAAAACATTTTAATGTAGTTAGTACAAAAGTGTACGCTTTAGGCATCTTGCTTAAGGTAGACCTACTCTGGGTCTCGAACCCTTGACATTCAGCCTAATAGATGACCCTGCATGAGGCAAACCAATCTGATAATTAAACATGACCTTTCTGCTGAAATTCCTGGCAGATTTTGTCATTGGTAGCGTCAATATTCTACAAGCGGCAAGAGATCAACAAACCAGATGTCCAGGATGAGGAGAGTCGCTACGATGGCGTAAACTCCATCGCTGAATGCCTCCACCCGTTCCTTGCACAGGGGCTCATTGGGGTGGTACGTGTAGAAGATCATTGAGTCTGGGGTCTCCTCCACCTGGCCTGATGTGAACATCACCATGATTAGAGCAGTCTGGGTATTAATTATTATAATTAATTAAAAACAGTGGTCTTAAAAGACATATAACCTTACACGGCAAACAAATATTATTATTGTATGCGTTTATGGACAATGATGTTATCTCTACCGATTATCAGACAGACATTCTAATTTTAAAACGATGTCAGCCAAGTAACACTAGGTGCTGATGAGAACAGAATATGTAGAATAGTATGCCATCCACCCATCATCTTAATTAACCGCCCAGTTATCCCTGTCTGCAGTAACATCCACCAGCTCCTCCCGGGGGCCAGATTTAGCCCAGTTTATAGTATGCTATGCTTTTGGATTGTATTCTCTTCTAACCGGTTTGTTTTGTGTCACTCCCCCCCCCCAATCTTTCATGGTAAGGGGTGAGACGATCCAGTTTTTTCAGTTCCGATACCGATACAGATACCGGCACTTTGGGTATCAGCCGATACCGAGTACTGATCCGATTCCAGTGTTAAATTAAATTCTAAGTTAAGTTGCAAAGTAACTGACAGCCAATCTCTATTTTAGGACTTAGATGCATTTTAGAAGCCTGCTGCTGATGGTGTGGCCTGGGTAGGTTAGGCATGGCTGATGTTTGACAGTAGACCTATGCGTTTAAATAAATGTAATTTAATCAGCCCCATGGATCGGTTACAAATGTCCAACAGTCACTGATACCAATCCAGCTATTTAAGTCAGTATCGGACCAATTTCCGATCTCAGTATCGCATCGGTGCCATCCCTACTCATGTTATCAAGTGGCCATAGTGTCTAAATGCTCGACTGCTTACCGATTGCCTTGTTGCGACACCACTTCAACGACTGCGAGATATACGGCAAAAAGATGATGATGGCTAGCAGCACATATGACTGGAAGACAAAAGGATAAGTCAAAAGATATTGGAATAACGGCAAGATGGAGCACTGTATTGCATTTCAATGGAAACAAATATGGAGCACGTCCGGTCATTCTCGATAAAGCTTGCTAACTTCGACTTCAAATAAAAACAATATCCCCCCCCACAAAATGCGATGAGATATTTGGTGAATTTGGAAAAACGTGTATTAGCTTACAATTAGCTTGCAAAATATAGTGACTATAACTTTAAGTTGGCGTGTCACTAACAGCATTCTGCTGTGGAGGTGCCGAGACAGTTAAATCTACCATGCATGGCCTGAAACAAAGTCAATTTACCCCAAAACAGTTCACTGCAGAAATACAAATGTGTCCTCAGATTTATTGTGTGTATTTAAAATACCCATTAACACTCCCCAGGGTAAAATTATATTATGGTGAAATCCGTGGACCTCCTTATTGACTTTCATAGAGCGCTGGGTCGCTCCGGTCTGCATGAAGGGTGGAAAGTATCCCGCCTCTAATTCTGAACTGAAACAGCCGTGATAATAAAAGGGGGTTTACCAGTTGGAAGAAGATGAGGGAGAAGATACTGGCGAAGAAGCACATGATGGGGACTCTCATGATGACCTTGAGGATGTGGTGTTTATAGAAGGTCTGGTTCTCCGAGATCTGGATCTGCTCGTTCAGGAGGAAAGGTCTGCTGAACGCGTACAACACAATCACCGCCTGCATACAACACACGGACAGACAGACAGACAGACACCCCTTTGGTCAGGTATTTAACAGCTTCGCAGAGCCAGCCTTTACTTGGGTAAAGTCTGGAACACAGCCTTGGCTAACAACTGTGTCAAGACACGCCTACTTGACTGGAGGGGTAGTTTGATTGATGTGCACAACAAAACCAATTACTGCTGTTTGCATGTTTTATAAATAACCTGTTAAAAAAAAACTAAAATTAGCAATTAAAGCACTGCACTTTTCTAAATGCACTCACATGTACATTTTCTTGGTTTTTCTTCTCTATGAAGGCTTAAACCAACTTAATCATGTCTAATTTAATTCACAATTCCCAATATCAATCAATCTGCTGATTCTGCACAGTATTTACAGTGTATGGATGCTGTACTGAAGGTTTCATGAACACTTTAAAAGCAACATTTAATTGTACACCTGTCATAAAGGGACACTTTCTGAGAGCTACCACTGGATTTGGCAGCAGGGGAAATGCAGCAGAAGGTACCTGAATGATGCCAATCACCATGACGCATGCGCAGAACAGCAGAATGCCTAGAATGTTCTCTGGAAAGGTAGCCATCAGGGAAAACTGCATAAGAAATGCAGAATATTGCAGTCAGTCGGCCTACAAAGACAGTTTTAACAGCTGTAGCTACATTTGCAATGTAATTATGTACAATCATATACAATTAACCTTTGAAATGAATAAACAAGCCAATATGGGCATTTTATACATAATTCATTTGGGTTAATGTCATGCCAGAACACTATAGAGCACAAGGTCTCTGCCAATTCAATATAGGCTTGCACAGGAAAATAGTTTAGGAAAGGATTTTACAATACAACATAGACAGCAATGTAATTAAAGTGTGTTTTTTTATCTGAAATCTAAGTAATAGGATTGATCTTTCATGAGAAACATCAATAGTGGTGTTAATATTGACGCTGGCTCCAATAAGGAGTTGGTCCCCGGGCGCTGCACAGCGGCTGCCCACTGCTCCCTTGAGGGATGGGTTAAATGCAGGGGATCAATTACACTACATGTATGTGTATGTGAGAATAAAAGCACCTTTACCTCACTTTTAATATTGACAAAATTCCCGTTTAATATTGACATGTCAGTTTTTATAAAAATCTGCATTTTATGTGCTGAAAGCAGAACCACACGTCATATCCGTTAAATCACCCCAGGACCTGGCTGTTTTTTCAACAGTCATCAAGTTCAAATGTTAAAGTTAAAAGGGGTCCTCCTCTATGCAGAGTTGTGTAGTGGGTGGAGTCAGGCTCAGAGCTGGGAAGCAGTTGCACTTTAATCTTAAGTGGGCGTGCAGCCTTACGTCACCAACAACATTTTTGCTGAGGAGGCTGAGCGTCCAAAGTACCCACACAGCTAAATCTACCATGCATGGCCTGAAACGAAGTCCATTTCCCTAAAAGCTTCACACTGATTGTAAGTACATGAGAATAAATGTACTATCCTATTTCCAAATACCTTTTACCCTCTAATATAAATAAATAAAGGGCAATGTTTGGGTGAAATCTGTGGACCTCCCCGTTGACTTGCATAGACTGCTGGATCATTCTTGTTGCTTAAAGGGGGATAAGTTCCCCCTCTCCAAACAAATGCAGAAGTGCCCATAAGTTTGCTCCTCTCGCTCCACTCAATACTGCCCTGTACAAGTCACAAAGTCATCAGCACCAAGTGCTGTACAAGGTGGCCACACCTATTAACACATCAGCCCCTGGATGGATATGGTATTTCAGTGTTAACCTGTGGCATGGACGTGAGCCATACTTACCGTGTACGGCAGAAAGGTTATCAGCATCATGCAGGCCTATAAACAGAATTGAAAGCAGAACTTCAGATTGGGCAAATGTAAGCACTTTACGCTAGAATGCACACAAATACAGAAGTGGTTTCCTGTGACGTAAACCACACTGTGATTGGCTTCACAAGACTCACGAGGTTCAGAAGAGCAAGGCAGTCGTCAATTTGCACTATTACCTGGAATAACCTACAAGACCGAGAAATTAAGTGAATACCAACCAACTACTACGATGTGAAACAAAAACATTGCATAACGTAACAGAGTTACTAACCTTATATGTGCAGCCCATGCCACAGTAACTATCATGAATGTCATAAGGTAAACGGCAATCTTCGTAGTCAGCAGAAGTTGAACACTTTCCCTTAACTCCTACAAAACATACACTTGTTGTATTAAGTGAACACAACTGGGAATATGATAATGTGTGTGTGAGGTTTTATTCCAGGTTTTATTACAGTGGTTACCTCATTATCTTCCACCTTTGTGTGTGCAACGGGTAATATCTGATCATAAAAATGAAAGGACAAAACAATATTAGTTAAATGTACATTTAGCACTAGCGTGCACACTATACACTTGCAAGGCACAATCTGATTCTGACTTATAAATTACTCTCATAATTGCCTTATGAATGAGAATAGGCACCACACTGCACCAGAATATAAAATATTCCCGTTTTCTAATACCCTGTCATTCTGAAGGGCAAGGCAATCAATTCGCACAAATACTTAATAACCTACAAAACGAAAATTGAGTCGCATATTCTTATATTTTCCCCACCAGGTCTCGTTCACTCACTCACATCTTCGTACTGTTGCGCTATTGTACAGCTCGTCTACGGCATATTCCTGTGTGTTCTTGAGATGAGAATACAATACATTAGATGACAGTAAATTAATACATAGGGTACTCCTACCATGACAGTGGCTATGATGGAGATGAGCGCATCGCTGTAGGCGAGCAGGCGGTGAGAGGACTGCGTGCTACTATGGCCCCCACGCTCCGACGGAGTGACACTCTCCATGAAAGATGACGCGTGGCTGGAGGAGCGTTTCTTCTCCATCTCCTCCTCCACGTGGTGCTCGATGATCTCGCTGTCGTTGTTTTCCCCCATCGGGAGCGAACCGTGCAGGCCTAAGGAAGAGACGGGGAGACGAGGTGAAACAGTCAAGCACTCTCGACCCGCTTGTTTGCAAACAGAAATGACAGCTGACGCTGGAAGTTATTGTGACGCGTATCCGGGGTGTGAAAGCGTATCTGCGGCGATAACTCTTAAAATTATAGAAATAGAAAAACTCATTATAATTATATTTCCATGAAGGTAATAAAGATCTGTGAAACAAATTAATCAAAAATGTATTTTGTGTGACATTGATGGAAAAGCCTGCAAAAGTATAGAACAATATGATTGGAAACTACATTCCAAAATCGTACCAATTATGGCATACTTTGACGTATGTTTGTGTAAATGCTATTTCGATCTGTATAATAGCAATTTAACAATATATGGTACTATTTTAAGGTCGCAGGCTGCCTGGGACACATTTTCAGGCTTTTCCTCTAGACTCTAGAGGGCAGCATTTATATATTTCTGGCGCTCAAATGACAGGCGCAAACGAAATAATAAAACAGAACCGCCTACTCCAATCTAGTGCCATAATCTTGGTCACTGATTACCAGGTCTAGCTCAAAGATTAGAGCAAAGTACTGTCAGGATTTGGGAGTCTAACCTGCTTTACCTGCTTAGCAGGCACTAGCATTTCCTGTTCGTGATTAGCTAACAGAAGAAGCGATCTCAAGTCTCATTTAGGTCTGTCAACCATAGGTTTGAATAATCTGTCCTATCTCTACCACACCTTTACACAGTTTGCAGGGCCATGCTTTAAACTGGCTCAATGTCAGGTCATATGGAACATGCCGGACAAACTGCTTGTTCTTCCTATGTTGTCCACAGATATAAAGTCAGTTGGACCTCATCTGGTAGGGTGAATCTGATAATCTGGTAAGAGACAATCAGCCAACATGGAATTTGATTGAATTTTCCAACCATATTGTACATTGTCACTGTTTCGGTCGTTGTCACATTGTTGTGTGGTGTCTGGTCCGTGTTGTATACGTGTTGTATTAAGTGTCATAAATGTTAGACCCTAGGATGGTTAGAAATTACGTATAGCTACTTGCTTGTGGTGAAATTGCAATTGGCCTAAACATAACGTGAACTTGAATAATGGCAAAGGTTCTTAGTGTTTCAATACATTGTATGTGTCGATTCTCAGATTGTTAATATACATTAGAAGTTTTGTGTCAAAATGCCTGCTCTATAAAGTCTACATTTATTAAATTATTAACAGTATGGGTTATAGTCAGATCTATTGGTGTGTGACTGCTCTCCTGATAGGCAGATATTCTGGAAACTAATCTCACTTGTTCAAAGGTTTGATAGGTAAATATTATTTTGTCCTGAGCAGAGAATGACATCACACTGCCTCTCTTGTAATGTGAGCTCCTCTGTTATGTGTTTTCAAAATGAATTTGTTCCACTAGCTATCAGGTTTTAAAACGGGCAATGATACATTATTAGGATGCATAGCTTGTCTGGCCAGACTAGCCTAATCTGTTTCAAGGTGCGTGTTATGTATATGAGTATGTTATTGTCTCTGATGTCCTGTGATGCCTTGTGATTTTCTGCTGCCAATCAATTTCCCCATGAGGGACAAATACAGTTTCTAACATAGCTGGGATAGTGTGTGCGCGTCAGTGTGTGTGTGTGTGTGTGCGTGTGTGTGTGTGTGTGTGTGTGTGTGTGTGTGTGTGTACTTGTGTTTCTCCATAGAATGTACTAGGAGAGAGTTCAGTCCACGCACCGTGAGTGGCCCTTTGAGCATTTGTTGTGGTCTGAAATTCTGGTGCGTTTAGTGTGACATATAGTGGCAGAAACTCAGATAGAGCAACATTAACAGATTCTCATATGTCCCTATAGTGTGAATATCATTTCTAGAGGTCCAGCAGCACTGTGGAAATTCACTAACATTGGAATTTCCAAGGCTATATAGGATATTGTTGTTGTGTGGTCTGCACCACTTGTGTGTTTATTTACACTGCCAGGGCTGATCCTGAGCAGACAATAACATTAAACTCCCTCTGTTGTCATCCGAACTGCTCTTATCTTTGTGGTCATAGCCGGTCCAGCCACACGTGTGTGTGTGTGCGTGTGTGTGTGTGTGTGTGTGTGTGTGTGTGTGTGCTTGTGTGGCCCGCAAAGCATTTGCTTAGGTTTGAGATACTGGTGCTTAGTGCGACATCTAGTGGCAGACAATGTCATATATTTCTGACATAATATTAACTTAACCACACAATGCTGGTTTGTATGTTTGTGTGAAGACCTACAGTCAACTATGAACGCGATTGGTGATGAAGTCATTGGGCAACATGACAGCCAGGTCAAAGATCAGAGGTAAGACAAGGAACTTTAACCATCCCAGACTGCTCCCTGTCTCAGAGACTGGCAGTAACATTATACAACCTTTAGTCAATAAGAGCTCTATCTCTCTCTCTCTCTCTCTCTCTCTCTCATTCGTTCGTTCGTTCGTTCGTTCGTTCGTTCGTTCGTTCATTACAGTTTTGTTGAGGAGGATAGACCAGAATCTCCTGGACCCAGCTTTGACGGCTCTATGGTTGAGAAAATGGATTTTAAATATCGACTTCACTCTACTAAGCACAGGTAAGAACATAAAACACATATGTGTTTTGTTTTTGTAGACTCCTTAAAAGAGATGACATGTTTGAATGCCCTTACAGCTGCTGTACATGGTAGGTGTAGGATTTGAGAACTAGCTAAAAAAATTAATTAAAAAAAGAGCAAGATTTTCAATATCAACAACACCAAAACCTACACCTGTCTTCCTTTGCTCCCCATCTGGAGCCCCTGGCACCATTGAAAAACCTGTATGTAACTCTGTGTCACGTGATTGACAGGTAAGGAAAGTTTGCCAAACCAATCAGGGAAAACACGCCCATGTTTCGGGAGGCGTCAAAGTTCAGTATAAACGTGTGCAGTGCAGATATTCTCACAGAAGATTTCACTCATTGATAGCTGACAGATGTTTATGAAATTTCTAACAGTTTACGCTTAATAGACGACACTAAAATCATACCTACAGCAGCTTTGAGTGGTCTGGAAATTTAACTTACTGAATAAGACCATCACTGTGTTCCCAGCATCCAGGAGGAGAAGGCAGTTTATTCTGCCTCCATGGGTCATCCTGAGAATGTTAAAGACAGACCCCATTCTACTGAACATGCATAAGGATTACAAATGATTAATCTGCACAGACGATTTGGTTCTTCACAGGTTCAAGAGTGAAGTTTAGATATAATAGACATCATTATTTATTGGAATTGTACATGTGTGCAGGTATACACCAACACTCTGATTCCTGAGGGGGTTCTTTGCCATGAGAAACCTAGTCACGTGTGTGTGTGTGTGTGTTTCTCCATAGACTGTACCAGGAGAGAGTTCAGTCTTCACATGTGGCTTCCATATTTCCGGTATGTAAAATGCAACTTTCTGGTCTGATTAGTGCCCACACTGCCCTCTTCAGACTGGGAGGTCTTTCTCTAACTGGGGACAGAGTTTGCAGTGACATTTTAAAATCCGTTCAGTACCCGTAGAGAGCAAACACCTTAGCAATGGAGGCTAAAGCCTAAGGACTCCAGCAGTCTGTCGGAGTAGGAGGTGTCGCAGAGTGAGGTTTATGTAACGTACTGCACAGCGCCACCGACTGGCTGCAGTTACACCTGTGTTGTTCTGCCACAGCTGCTGGAGAAGAACATGGCCATCTTCATGAAGAACGAACTGAGGGCCCTCTGCGACCTTCTGAGTCCAGATTACCCAGAATGCTTGAGGAGGGAGAACAGGGAGGCGATGGATGTGGAGGAGGTGAAGCAGAGGAGGATACCAGAGGAAGCGGTTCTGCAGATGGCCCTGTACTTCCTGAGGAGGATGAAGTTGGAGGAGCTAGCTGACTCTCTGGAGAGCAGTAAGGCTCTTTACTGAGGTCCTGATCACACGAGACGCGTCGCTAGAAACGCGCCGCTAGCAAAACTGTTGGTTTCACGCAACAGGCCCATCCTGGAAACGAGACAATGGAGAAAGATGGACTTTGGAATGTTCAGTTTGTAATCCGTTCTCTTTGATGTAGGCAGCCCAGCCCGTCTCTGTGTGATCGGGCCTTTATCAAAGCGCTTTTGAAAATGGCCGCGCCTTTAGCGAAGCGTCTCGTGTGATCGGGGCCTTAGAATGTTCCTGATTGAACTAGTGAAAAATATTGGGGGCTACCAACAAACCAAGAGGTTATAAAATGATACTGGACCTAATTCCACGGTCTGTCATTTGTGGTCATGTTACTTTTATCGGTACCCGTAGGTAGATTTGGTTTGTAGTAGTCACACAGACATCAGCAGAAGTAGACTAGCATGTCATGTAAAATTGTTGAGAGCAATGTTATTATACTGGACGTCAGATAGAGAGCTCAGATAGATAATACCATGATGTCACCAATGTGTCATTTAGTGGGAACTCACTGCTTTCCTGTAACAACTGCTCATTTTTTGTGTTTTATCCAGAATCTCTTGCTGTCCAGTCCCAGACAATGCTGAAGTGTAACATGAGAGAGAAGTTTGGGAGTTTGTATGAGGGGGTTGCTAAACCTGGACAGCCAGCACTTTTGAACCAGATCTACACAGAGCTCTACATCACAGAGGGAGGGAGTGGAGAGGTCAACAATGAACATGAGGTCAGACAAATTGAAATGGCCTCCAGGAAGCCAGCCAGAGAAGAAACCTCCATCAAATGTGAAGACTTATTTAAACCCTTACCTGGACATGTTAAACCGACCAGAACAATATTGACAAAAGGCGTGGCTGGCATTGGCAAAACTGTCCTAACACAGAAGTTTACTCTGGACTGGGCTGAAAACAAAGTTAATCATAACATACAGTTCATGTTTCCAGTCACCTTCAGAGAACTAAATCTGCTTAAAGGGAAAAAGTACAGCATGGTGGAACTTCTTCATCACTTGTTTTACGAAACGAAAGAAGCAGAAATCTGCAGTTTTGAAAACTTCAGAGTTCTGTTCATCTTGGACGGCCTGGACGAGTATCGACTTCCTCTGGACTTCCAGAACAACGAGGTTTGGACGGACGTCAATGAGTCCACCTCGGTGGACGTCCTGCTGACAAACCTCATCAAGGGCAACCTGCTTCCTTCTGCCCACCTCTGGATAACCACCCGACCCGCAGCAGCCAATCAGATCCCTCCTGAGTATGTTGATGTGGTGACAGAGGTCAGAGGGTTCACTGACCCCCAGAAGGAGGAGTACTTCAAGAAGAGATTCAGAGATGAGAAGCAAGCCAGCAGAATCATCTCCCACATCAAGACGTCACGAAGCCTCCGCATCATGTGTCACATCCCAGTCTTCTGCTGGATCACTGCTACAGTTCTGGACCACGTGTTGACAACAGACGAGAGTGGAGAGATGCCCAACACCCTGACTGACATGTACATCCACCTCCTGGTGGTTCAGTCCAAACAAGGGAACGTGAAGTATCATGGGAGGTCTGGGGCAGATCCACTGTGGAATACAGAGAGCAGGGAGATCATTGAGTCTTTAGGAAAACTGGCGTTTGAGCAGCTAAAGAAAGGCAACGTGATCTTCTATGAAGCAGATCTGGCAGAGTGTGGCATTGACCTCAGAGCAGCCTCAGTGTACTCTGGAGTGCTCACGCAGATCTTTAAGGAGGAGTGTGGACTGTACCAGGACAAGGTATTCTGCTTTGTCCATCTGAGCATCCAGGAGTTTCTTGCTGCTGTCCATGTCTTTCTCTCATTCATCAACACTGGTGTTAATCTGCTGTTAAAGACACAAGGATGGTGGTCTGTATTTTTCCGATACAAATCTAAAGACCTCCACCTTGCAAACCTCCACCATAGTGCTGTGGACAAGGCCTTACAGAGTCAGAATGGACACCTGGACATGTTCCTCCGCTTCCTTCTTGGCCTCTCATTGGAGACCAATCAAAATCTCTTAGACGGCCTCGTAAAACAGCCAAGAAGTTTCTCACAGGACAACCGGGACACAGCGCAATACATAAAGATGAAGATCAGTGAGAATACCTCTGCGGAGAGAAGCATAAATCTGTTCCATTGTCTGAATGAGCTGAAGGACCATTCTCTAGTGGAGGAGGTCCAGCAGAACCTGAGATCAGGACGTCTCTCCACAGACAGACTGTCTCCTGGCCAGTGGTCAGCTCTGGTCTTCATCCTGCTGTCTTCAGAGAATGATCTGGACGTGCTTGACCTGAAGAGATACTCCACTTCAGAAGAGGGTCTTCTCAGGCTGCTGCCAGTGGTCAAAGCGTCCAGTAAGGCTTTGTAGGTGTTTTTTAAAAAACGTCCTTGTAAAGTTACTGTTTTATTTCACTTATTACCCAGACAGTCACAATATATAGACTCTCAAGTCGATGCTCCTGAAATGTCCGGTTTCAGGTACAATTGACATAAATATACTGTATGTTTATTGATATTTTCTTTTAAACTTAAAAATAAAAAACATACATTATAGCAATGTCAGAAGAAACAGATGTTTATGTTCAAGTATAATAATGGTACATTATCTGTACATCTATCAAGGTACAGTATATGGATATGTAATGTTGGTGTGGCTTCCCAGATTCCTTTGGTTGGATTTCATATTCCTTTGTTACTAAAACTCTCAGCAGATATTATTTTAACCTCGTCTCTTCAGGGTGGATGGCTGTAATCTGTCAGAGAGGAGCTGTGAGGCGTTGGCCTCACTTCTCAGCTCCAAGTCCTCTAGTCTGAGAGAGCTGGACCTGAGTGACAACGACCTTGAGGATTCAGGAGTGAAGCTGCTCTCCTGTGGGCTTGGGAGTCCTCACTGTAGATTGGAGACCCTTAGGTCAGTAGTCCTGCTCCAGGCTCTGTTGAACCTGGTCTCTCTATGGAATTTGTGATGTTTGTAACGGTTCTTTTACAGTAGTTGGTGTTATTCTCGTTGATTCTGAGGGCAGTGTAAAGGTGGAGTCAGTGATGCTGATGCTGGAGCACAATTGTTGATATTTAAACTACTGTATAGTGAAACCAAAACACCTCCCCCTTCAATGCCATAGGGTGCTCCCTCAGAAGCTCCAGATATTAGCTGAATTAGACTGTTTTTATTATTAGCGATCACTGACTCCCTCTTTAACCGGCGTCAACAGTAGTCAGGAACAGTCTCATTTACTGGATTCAAATGAGCAAACCATCTACAGGTAGAACAATGTACCGATGGTACACAAGCGATGTCGCTTGCCATACAAACTCACAGCAGGTGAATGAAATGTACTGTGTTTGCTTATAGGTTGTCAGGCTGTCTGGTCACAGAGGCAGGCTGTGCTTCTCTGGCCTCAGCTCTGAGCTCCAACCCCTCCCATCTGAGAGAGCTGGACCTGAGCTACAACCACCCAGGAGACTCAGGAGTGACGCTGCTCTCTGCTGGACTGGAGGATCCACACTGGAGACTGGACACTCTCTGGTATGGAGCCCTGCTACCAGCTATGGCCACTGTGTTTTAGAAGGCCGCTGGGCGGCGGGCAATAGCCTGGCAAGACTATGTGGAAACTCTCCATTCAAAACATTTTGGCAATGGTGACAGAAATACAAAGAAAAGTCGATACCAGACAATCAGACCACCTGCTTTTCCAGTTAATATTAACTAGTGGCACTATCCATGGAAAGTGAAGGGCTCATGGAGCCCATTCTCTCACCTGTAACTGTGTGAGGCCAACAATAGAGTTCAGTGTGCAACTAAGACCCACCTGAATTAGATCAATACCTAAGGTAAATAAATGAAAAAATGGTTTATGAAGAAATTCCCATAGTGGAACAATGGGATTATGTAATGTCCATGTTTTCATTATCAGACGTAGATGTTGTCTTGTCTTTGCTTTTTTTTTTTTCTCTCACCCAGTGTGGACCATGCAGGAGAGTGGCGGTTAAAACCACGTCCGACAAGGTGTAAGTGTCTATTTAGTTTTGTTCCTCAACGCAAAGTAGCACATATTCAACTGTTTAGACAGGAAGTCCAGGTCTAACATAAATCCACGTAAATGAAGCTTTATTCCGTGTAGCGCATTTCCCGCTACGCGTGAATGTGGTTCTGTTTGAACTTGTGTGTTTCTCTCTGATGCGTCTCTTGTCAGATGCCTGCCACCCCAGGCTGGACCAAAACACAGCACAGAGATACCTCTTTCTGTTGGAGGAGCGGAGCAAGGCCACGTATGTGGGAATATACCAGTCATATGCCGATCACCCGGGGAGATTCACCAACTGGCCCCAGGTGCTGTGTAGAGAGGCTCTGATTGGACGCTGCTACTGGGAGGTGGTCTGGAGAGGAGGGGTCGGTATAGGAGTGACGTACAGAGGCATCAATAGGGGAGTGGGCGATCGTTGTTGTCTCGGATGGTACGAGAACTCCTGGGCGTTGGAGTGCTCCGACGAAGGTTACTCTGCCAGGCACAACAACGTCCTGACGGGCTTGGATCTCCCCCCCGCCACCGACCCTCCAGTGTCCAACAGAGTGGGCGTGTTTCTGGACTGGCCCGCTGGCCGTCTGTCCTTCTACTCGGTCTCCTCTGGTGCCCTGAGCCACATCCACACCTTCCACTGTAGGTTCACGGAGGAGGTCCTGCCCGGCTTCAGGCTGGTGTGGGCAGGCTCCTCTGTGTGTCTGGCAGACGGACTGGGAACTAACTAGGGGTGGAGCCCGTTCCACTGGGAGATGCACACAGTAAAATAGACGCAGTAGCTACCTTTGTGACCTTATCAGCAAAACGTCTTTTAAATAACATTGGCTAAGATCACAGGATGACTGTATATTGGAGGTGTTGCTCCCACTGCTTTGAATGGTCCTCAAGCTGACCTTCAAATGCAGAAGCTCATGCCACTGGGCGTGTTTAACGCAACATTTTAAATATTTCAGGCAGACCTATCTGTTGTGTTTTTAAATCGTCGCTTCTTAATTTACCACAATAATAAAAATAGGTTTATAGAGAGCTCTGGTAAGTTATATTTCCATACTCACTGGGATACTCCCATTATTGAATATGCAGATGCTTGATTGGCAAGCATCAACATGATCTGACAGGAGAGGTTTGTTCATAACACTAAACATATTCATGTTCAGCTGCATTGCCTGAACGTTATCATGTTTACCTTGAAGTGTCCCCCTGATGCTGTAGTTATTCTCATGGGGAAGCGTAGCATTCTCAGTGCCGTTCAGTTACAGTCTTCTTGCCTGTTGCAAATATTAACGGGATGAGGAAAATAGTTTTCAAATGACAATATGGACCAGTGAGCTGAACAAAATCACTCAGTATGGTACATAGGCCTTAACGAATCACATTTGACTGTACGTTATTCTAGAAACCCACACACACACCATCCCGTAACTTGTGAGGATAAAAGGTACATGTGTCTGTATGTTGCCTTTAGATGGCCACTGCTCAGCTCATACTTTTCTTGTGTCATTTGCATTGATGCCACTAAATGTTACAAAGTAGAAAATGGAAATAAATCACTTTCTTTTGTATCAATTAGATATTATCAAAGAATAGGAATACATTGTGCAGTAGGAACATTGTTAAGTACTTGTTAGTAGGCTTGATAGTTGTATCAAGTTGCTGTGATCATACAATGTCTTTCTGTTTTAATATGGTATCAATTTACATCTTGTAGACTCTTGTTATTTGTATACCCACCTGTTTGCTGGTTACAGTATCTCAGCTGTACAGCTCACTAAACTGTATTTCTGTGAAGCCACTCTAGTCTGATATTTAATTTATTGGAATATAAGCAGTATGCTGTAACAGTTTGTGTTTGGTGGAATGGCTTAGCCATTAGCCTCCTCGTGCGCATGCTTGTGAGGATCGAACAAACTTTAACCCAGTGAACCAACCTGCAACAACAGAATCATGCAGCAAGAAAAACACAGCAACACACCATAGAACATACACACAACAGAACCGAACACTTATCTGTGTTCCATTTGGTCATGTGATGACCTTTTTATTCACGTTCGCATTTAAATGCATTGTGATCTGCTGAAATGCATTGACAACACATTATACAGACTGAACAGTATTGTGGGAAACCAAGTGCATTTTTTTCCCGGCTTTAATTGTTATTTATTGTGGCTTTGTTAATGCTATTTTTGTATTGAAGTATGATAATTTCTGAAAAAGTTTAGATTTATGTTGATGTTGATGGATACATGCGCACAGATTTAGTATTCCCCTGCATCCAGATTTAAGGGCTGTTCATTTACACCTGTCACTGCACTGCTGAAAATGTCTCAACTGTAAATACAAAAACACTTATTAATAATTGAATAGTAATTTAAAATGTTCAAAATATGTATTTAGGTTAATCTTGCAATCCCAATAAATGTCTTTTTATGTAAGGAAAGCATTTGATTCCACTTGAATCAAACAAACATCGAGGATGCTCCTTGTTATTCCAGGCTTTGAATTCAGACTTTAATTTTGGCCCAGTGTGATTTTTGTCTGAGTCATGTTACAACCAAGCAGACCAATCAAAAGATAACATGCCGCTGGGGCTGGGAGTGAGTGTACTACATAAGCACCTTGCCAGTGTTTGAGAAGTATTTAATGAGTGATAAGGCAGTCAATACATGGAATTGTAGCCTAGCAACAAGCTCCTGTGACTAGCATGGGAATCGCAGAAGATATCTCAACAATTGATTCAGTTACAGGAGGCACTGTAGGGGTTGTGTAAAAACTGCAAAAGGTGTTTATACTATACCAGTTGCTTGCAATTAACAGTAATTCGTAGTTTGCCCTGGCAGTACCAATCCTTTTTTTCTATATGTGTGCACTACAGCAGTGGTTCTTCTTAAAGTGGAGGTTGCGACCCCCTGGAGGGTCACAAGACACAGGGTGGTCACAAGATGATTTTCAGAATTGAAATAACATAATATAAAATAATAATAATATATAATAGTTTTGCCATACATTGTTAGTAGTAGTACAGTTATACATTACTTTGATGTATTCTGCTGCTAGCCTATATTAAAATACTATTATATAATATTATGATTGTTATGCTTCTGCCACCTTTGGGGATAGCGGGGGTCACGAGTCAGCTGGCACTAGAGCATGCAGTCTATGCCCCTATTGGTCAACCTCAAGGAAACCGTTGGAGTAATTAAAGTGTTAACTTTATTACATGGTTAGTACTGTACTGTATATTTTCAGTGGTTCTCAAATAGCCCAGGGATCTGTGGAGACATTGTGCCATAGTCAACTAAAGTTATGGTTTAATTTCAAGGTAATTATATTTCCTCTAAATGATCTCAGGTAGTGGAGGCTAATATGGTAGATTGGACTATTATCTCTATCTATCACCAGCTAACAATACAACCTGTTTTATATGGTGGCCCCACAACAATCTTAAAAGAGGAACATCTTAAAACGACACAATGTAGTTCTTGTGAAAGCAAATTCCAGAGACACTTGTAAACCACACTTTGAAAACTATATTAGCAATGTATGAATTAAATAACACCTCAACATTTGTGGGACCAACCAAACATGTAATAGATTTTATATCTCCGAGCACACAATTACATAACATTGGCTTTGCAGATATTTAATGCAAATGATTAGCGTTCTCTATAGAATGTTAGTTGAGACATTTCTAATGTTGAATATGGAGCACTACACTTGTTGGCAGACAAAAGCGTTTCCTTGTTTACCCAAACTGGTCTCAGGTCTCATTTCACAGTAGTCAAATCAAATGTAGCCCTGTTCTGTGAAAAAACCTTCCCAGCTCTCAAGATGTACAGGAAGTCCACAGTGATCTTAGGTCAACAGACCATAATTGACTAGCTATCCCTCAAACAACAAGGTTACTGAGCCTTCCGAGATATTGCACCTAAATTATGGAATGCTTGTCCTCGATCGCATGGATCCCTACAGTCTTCTGAAAGTCTCTTGAACAGATAAAAACGTTTTTGTCAGCTTTTAACATTTTGAAAAAGTTTAAATGTTTTTTCACATTTGAATGTATTTGTTATTCTCTGCATTTTCTAATGTTTAATAGAAATATGTAAAATAATATTTATTATAACGAAATGTGTTATTTTGTATTGTTTGTGCATGCTTTTCTTATTGTGGGTTGTGTTTTTACTTTTATTTTAATATCTACTGGTATATACTGGTATATACTGTATACCGTGTCTATTGTCATACAATAGACACGGTATACGGTGTCACGGTGTCTAACGATACATGCACACAAACACATGCATGCACAGAAACTCATGTGCACGCACACACACACATGGATGTAGGACAGGCACAGGTCCTCATGGTGTATACTGGGCTGTATCAAAGTCCTTATAGGCAAGTCATCTTTGAAATGCCCTGGGCATTACTATGACTATATCTTATGACTATATCTGTATGCTGCATTGGCTGTGCCGAAAAGCGTTTGCTAACTATAGCTTAGTGTACTTCCATACCGTAGCTAATTTAGCCTAGCAAAATGCTATTCAGCCTAACAGGAACCGGACGGCATTTTGACTTTTAATTTTAACGATATTAAATGCAGTTGTACTATAAGGCTCAATCGAAAGCAGAGAGGCTGTGAATCCAGATTAGTTTGATATCTGTTTCGTTTGGATGATCCATGACGCTGCAAATGTCAACACCTGTCGTCTCCTGCGAGCGGAGCAAGTGGCAACATCAAAGTTTGCCGAGTTGTCCCCGCTCCCTCGCTACGAGGAACCAGGAACGCAAGTAAAATCAAGCGCTACCAACTCCACTCGCAGCGTCAACAGGTTGTTTTGAGTGTTTCATGTGCAGGCTGTTAGGCAGGAGAGACTAACTGAGCCACTACTTTCAAATAATAAAATAAAAGAATAAGTTTAAACGACGCCTGAGTGAAACCAGTACTTTTAGCAAAAGCATGTGGTCTGAATTTGAATCTGACACATTTCACATGCACACAGCATACACACAAACTGTTGCCAATTACAAACATTTTGAGCTTTACGTTCATCACAGGCCCCTTAATTATAGTCTGATGGGATCTTAAGAAAATAGAAACTTCCAAGCATATAGTCTAGCTCAGGGGTTCTAAACATTTTCAAACTAAAGCCCTTTCCCCATATATATTTCCAAATGAGTATATATTGTAAACTCATTTTTATTTTATATTAGTTTTATTTGATTAAAAACAAAATGTTCACCGTAGCAGTATTTTTATTCTTTGGTGACTTATTACCAAATTTGGACCGTTTCATGCGTGACATCACCATCAGTGATGTCATGGGGATGAATTAAATGAATGTGAAGCAA
The DNA here is from genome assembly GCA_027564755.1 of Amblyopsis hoosieri. Lineage (NCBI taxonomy): Eukaryota > Metazoa > Chordata > Actinopteri > Percopsiformes > Amblyopsidae > Amblyopsis > Amblyopsis hoosieri. The sequence continues at coordinate 4,797 of JAODUE010004934.1, read as the reverse complement.
TCCTGTACAGCACTTTGAGTGGCTGGAAGGTTGGAAAGATAATGCTATAAATGTTGTCCAATTACCACTGTATACAGTAGCCTGTGGCATTTATGACTTGGGGAGGGCCATAGTTTACCCTCTGGAAACAGGTTGAAGTGAAACAATGTCAAGAATCACATTTAGAACTATCCCAGAAGCAACAAGTGACATCACACATATGGACCACGCCCATCACTTATGACCAGCCAATCACAGCGGAATCATTGATTCTGGCCCACTTCATGATAGCACATCACAGCTGCTATCTCGGCCACGCCCACTTTACTACTAGATAAGTACAACGACAGACTCTGCCCAAACAGACATTTCCAAAAAGGAAAAGAGCAGTATATCCAGCAAAACAGAGCCAGGCATTTTGCCTGTTTCTGTTGGAGCAATGCATTTAGGTAACAACCAGATTTGGTTGAAAATGAAATACACCTGCGAACAGGAGTACCCAGACCTCAGCAAGCATAACAACCATATGGCCAAGGTGCTGACGCCCGATATGTATGAACGCCTTAGAAGCAAAGAAACACCTAATGGATTCACCCTGGATGATGTTATTCAGACTGGGGTTGATAATCCAGGCCATCCGTTCATCATGACAGTGGGTTGTGTTGCTGGTGATGAGGAGACATACGAGGTCTTCAAGGAGCTGCTTGACCAAGTGATTGAGGACAGGCACGATGGGTACAAGCCTACAGACATCCACAAGACCGACCTGAACCCTGACAACCTCAAGCATGGAGATGACTTGGACCAGAACTACGTCCTGAGCTCTCGCGTCCGAACTGGCAGGAGCATCCAAGGGTTCTGCCTGCCTCCGCACTGCAGTCGCGGAGAGAGACGTGCTGTGGAGGAGCTCTCCATCGAAGCCCTGGCCTCACTGTCAGGTGACCTGGAGGGAAAATACTACGCCCTGAAGAGCATGACCGATGAGGAGCAGCAACAACTCATCGATGACCACTTTCTGTTTGACAAGCCAGTGTCTCCTCTGCTGTTGTCGTCTGGGATGGCTCGGGACTGGCCTGACGCCAGGGGCATCTGGCACAACAGCACCAAGACCTTCCTGGTGTGGGTGAATGAGGAGGACCACCTGCGTGTCATCTCCATGCAGAAAGGAGGAAACATGAAGGAGGTCTTCACCCGCTTCTGCACTGGCCTCACCAAGATTGAGGCCCTCTTCAAAGAGAAGGGCCACGTGTTCATGTGGAACGAGCACTTGGGTTACGTTCTCACCTGCCCCTCCAACCTCGGCACTGGTCTGAGGGCAGGCATGCATGTTAAGCTTCCCAACTTAAGCAAACATTCCCAGTTTGAGGAGGTCCTCAAGAGACTGAGGCTCCAGAAGAGGGGAACTGGTGGTGTGGACACTGCTGCTGTTGGAGGTGTGTTTGACATCTCCAATGCAGATCGGTTGGGGTTCTCAGAGGTAGAGCTGGTTCAAATCGTAGTAGATGGGGTCAAGCTTCTCATAGCAATGGAGAAGCTGCTGGAGAATGGAGAGGTCATTGAAGACATGATTCCAGATCAGAAGAAAACTTACCCCACCTTCCTCGACCAACCTATATCTAAATCACCTCTTGATGGGTTAGCCAAGGGCTAAGCTCATGCTTCTGCACCTGACCTGGGGCAATGCTTTCTTCAGGGGGGGAGAAACCCCTACCCACCCCAACTGACCCCACAAAGGGCGAACATTCTAGGACAGCTTGTCTCAGGGCTGGCCGGGAGCGCTGCTGCTCCACGTCAGGACCTTCAGGGGGCGATGGCTGCTACTCCAGTGGGAACACGCTACGCTTTGGTGCGGGCACCGGACGTGATGGTGTTGGCATAGGTGCCGGCTTCTGAATCACCCCCAGTGTTTTCTTGAGGTCCAGGTTTGTCCTGGGCAACACCCCTCCCATCTACAGCCTAGGGTGTGTGGTCATGATCAGCAAGGAGATGCTGGTTATATTCCTCCTGTGTCTCTGGCTCTGCCCATGGGCAAAGGCAGGCGCCCACAGTGATCATGGTGGCTCTAGTACAGTCATTACAAACAAAAACCCTCAGGGTCATAATTCTGTTGCTGTGCATTAATTAAATATATTCTGTTATTCTGTAACGTACAGGAACCAGGCGCAGGTCCAGTGACAAACTATATTTAATTACTTAAACAAAGCAACACTCACCGGGACAGCAAACATTAACCGACCAAATTATGAACTGGAGGGTTTTTGTTTGTAATGACCGTTCTAGAACAACCAGGGTCACTGTAGACTTCTGCCTGTGCCCATGAGCAGAGCCAGAAACACTAAAGGAATAGAGCAGGCGTCTCCTTGTTGATAGTGGCCACACCCCTAGGCTGTAGATGGGAGGGGTGTTGCCCATGAAGACCGTGGACCTCAAGAAAACACTGGGGGTGATTCAGAAGCTGGCACCTGTGCCAACACCATCACGTCCGGTGCTCGCACCAAGGCGTAGTGTGTTCCCACTGGAGTAGCTGCCATCGCCCCCTAAAGGTCCTGAAGTGGAGCAGCAGCGCTCCCTGCCAGCCCTGAGACAACCCTGGACCTCTGGAAGGCTTTACCTTAAGGCTGACAGACTGACAGGTTGACAGGCTGGCAGGCTGACAGGAGGCACCAGAAGGCTTTACCTTAAGGCTGACAGGCTGACAGTCTGACAGGGGGCACCAGAAGGCTTTACATTAAAGCTGACAGGCTGACAGGCTAATAGGGGGCACCAGAAGGCTTTACCTTAAGGCTGACAGACTGACAGGCTGACAGGAGGCACCAGAAGGATTTACCTTAAGGATGACAGGCTGACAGGCTAATAGGGGGCACCAGAAGGCTTTACCTTAAGGCTGACAGTCTGACAGGCTGACAGGAGGCACCAGAAGGCTTAACCTTAAAGCTGACAGACTGACAGGGGGCACCAGAAGGCTTTACCTTAAGAAAGACAGACTGACAGGGGGCACCAGAAGGCTTAACCTTAAAGCTGACAGGCTGACAGGCTAATAGGGGGCACCAGAAGGCTTTACCTTAAGGCTGACAGACTGACAGGGGGCACCAGAAGGCTTTACCTTAAGGCTGACAGACTGACAGGCTGACAGGAGGCACCAGAAGGCTTTACCTTAAGGCTGACAGACTGACAGTCTGACAGGGGGCACCAGAAGGCTTAACCTTAAAGCTGACAGGCTGACAGACTGACAGGGGGCACCAGAAGGCTTTACCTTAAAGCTGACAGGCTGACAGTCTGACAGGGGGCACCAGAAGGCTTTACCTTAAAGCTGACAGGCTAATAGGGGGCACCAGAAGGCTTTACCTTAAGGCTGACAGACTGACAGTCTGACAGGGGGCACCAGAAGGCTTTACCTTGCTGGGAGACTGACAGGGGGCACCAGAAGGCTTTACCTTAAGGCTGACAGGCTGACAGTCTGACAGGGGGCACCAGAAGGCTTTACCTTAAAGCTGACAGACTGACAGGCTGACAGGAGGCACCAGAAGGCTTTACCTTAAGGCTGACAGACTGACAGGGGGCACCAGAAGGCTTTACCTTAAAGCTGACAGGCTGACAGTCTGACAGGGGGCACCAGAAGGCTTTACCTTAAGGCTGACAGACTGACAGGGGGCACCAGAAGGCTTTACCTTAAGGCTGATAGGCTGACAGGCTGACAGGGGGCACCAGAAGGCTTTACCTTAAGGCTGACAGACTGACAGGAGGCACCAGAAAGCTTTACCTTAAATCTGACAGACTGAAAGACTGACAGGAGGCACCAGAAGGCTTTACCTTAAGGCTGACAGACTGACAGGTGGCACCAGAAGACTTTACCTTAAAGCTGACAGGCTGACAGGCTAAAAGGGGGCACCAGAAGGCTTTACCATAATGATGACAGGCTGACAGGGGGCACCAGAAGGCTTTACCTTAAGGATGACAGACTGACAGGGGGCACCAGATGGCTTTACCTTAAAGCTGACAGGCTGACAGTCTGACAGGGGGCACCAGAAGGCTTTAACTTAAGGCTGACAGACTGACAGTCTGACAGAGGGCACCAGAAGGCTTTACCTTAAAGCTGACAGGCTGACAGGCTAATAGGGGCACCAGAAGGCTTTACCTTAAGGATGACAGACTGACAGGGGGCACCAGAAGGCTTAACCTTAAAGCTGACAGGCTGACAGGCTAATAGGGGGCACCAGAAGGCTTTACCTTAAGGCTGACAGACTGACAGGGGGCACCAGAAGGCTTTACCTTAAGGCTGACAGACTGACAGGCTGACAGGAGGCACCAGAAGGCTTTACCTTAAAGCTGACAGGCTGACAGGCTGATAGACTGACAGGGGGCACCAGAAGGCTTTACCTTAAAGCTGACAGGCTGACAGTCTGACAGGAGGCACCAGAAGGCTTTACCTTAAGGCTGACAGACTGACAGGGGGCACCAGAAAGCTTTACCTTAAAGCTGACAGGCTGACAGTCTGACAGGAGGCACCAGAAGGCTTAACCTTAAAGCTGACAGGCTGACAGACTGACAGGGGGCACCAGAAGGCTTTACCTTAAAGCTGACAGGCTGACAGTCTGACAGGGGGCACCAGAAGGCTTTACCTTAAGGCTGACAGACTGACAGGCTGACAGGAGGCACCAGAAGGCTTTACCTTAAGGCTGACAGTCTGACAGGGGGCACCAGAAGGCTTTACCTTAAAGTTGACAGGCTGACAGGCTAATAGGGGGCACCAGAAGGCTTTACCTTAAAGCTGACAGGCTGACAGGCTAATAGGGGGCACCAGAAGGCTTTACCTTAAGG